>CAUYLG010067618.1:0-61396 GCA_963573385.1 Cacajao melanocephalus
ATAAAACACACAAAAAACTTCCCACCAAACCCCCCCACCCCCCTGTTTTTTTTTTTTTTTTTTTTTTTTTTTTTTTTTTTTTGAGACGGAGTCTTGCATTGTCACCAGGCTGGAGTGCAGTGGTGCAATCTTGGCTCACTGCAACCTCCGCCTCCTGAGTTTAAGCGACTCTTCCACTTCAGCCTCCCGAGTAGCTGGGACCACAGGCACGTGCCACCATGCCCGGCTATTTTTTGTATTTTTAGTAGAGACAGGGTTTCACCATGTTGGCCAGGATGGTCTCGATCTCTTGACCTCGTGATCCGTCCGCCTCAGCCTCCCAAAGTGCTGGGATTACAGGCTTGAGCCACCGCACTCCCTGCTTCTTAACCAGCTTTCAATGTAGATGGGAATTTGGAGGAGTGATGAGTTCATTGCACCCTCTCCTCCTTTATTTGATTACCTCCCTGCCATCTTGCCTTTTCTGGGCTAAATGATAACACTTCCTTCAGTTTTTCTTTGGAACCATTTTCAAAAACATCTCTTCAGGAGTGGAATCACAAACGAGAAACAGTATTTTCATAAGGAAGAGTAAAACAAAAGGACTGCCAGAGCATTTTTACATTAGCACATGACATTTCTAATAATCTACACTGAAGGATTTTTTTTTTTTGCATCCTCCTAAGTGCCTCTTGAAAAACCTCTGTGACATATGAGATAGCTACTGACTAATTTGTTCTGGCAGAAAAATGAGTTTAGTATTATTGAAAATATGTTTTCTATCACCAGATCTTGTTCAGGTCATTGAGTGGCTTTTCACTGGTGAAAGGGTGCAGGATTTATCTCCAATGAAACATTATGGAGAGAAGAGAAATAACATTTGACCTATCCCAACATTAGCAAAATGCAAATCACACTCAATTTTCCATAGGGCGATATTTTCATACTTGGCATTTCTGCAGTTATGCATCAGTCTGAACATATTTAAGCAAGGTGAAGGAAGGATCTATAAAAGACACTGAATAAGCAACTGTGCAAGGCTAACTTTAAACAGTTTTTAGCTTAGTGACTGAGATAATGCCATTTCTCTAGAGAAGTTCTAAATATAGACGAATAATGGATAGCAGTTTACCAGAAGCTATGTAGTGCCCTAAACCAGCAGGGGCTGGGCATTGAGTGGAGGAGGATTGCAATTTTGAGGTTGATTAAAGATGCAGTACTGACAGGTTCCAATGGGTGTATCAGGGTGGGGGAGGGGTGGCATCTCATTCTTTTTTTTTCCTTCCCACTCAGAGGTGTGGGTAGCTTCAGTGTAAATTGCTGATGTGGGTGATTAGGATGTTAAGTGGGAGAAAAGACAGCTCTTCGTTATTCTTTTGGAAATAAAGAGGGATAAAATTCAGCAATCATCAAGCCTTTTCATTTTCCTACAATTTGTCGGTGCAGTGAGGAGGCTGGCTTCCTTTCCGCAGATGAGATTACTTCCTGCTGACATCAAGTGGGGGTAGGGTGGACCAATGTGTGAACAAGAAAATTGAGCTTGAAGGGTAGCTTTTGTTTTGATGTTTGCTAGATGTCTTTTCTTGTGTTAAAATTAGATGTATCACCTACTGGCAGCCACAAGATTTTCATGTTGAGAATGCAAGGCAGATTTCTCTGATAAATCTCCAGGTGCATAAACCGATTGTCAGTTTTGATAAAGAATTATGACCTCTTGGACTTTAGCTATGCAGAAGAGAAAAATCTGATAGTTTAGCGTAATGCTTGTGTAAGCTGTGCTGGAGAGTAATACGTAGTTGCTTTTATACTAACACAAAGCTCCTTGGTCAAAATTACACCAATAATGCATATTTAATTACAGTTTATAGATATCCAAAGAGGAAAAATCCCCACAAAGTTTCCCTCACAGATGACCTTTATCAGGGATGCCTTACCTGAGTTCCTTCAGATGCCTTAGGGCAAAATTTCAGCCCCAATAAAATGAGATGACATGTGGCTGGTTATTCCACAAGATCACCATCTTTAGATTGAATTTAACTTTTTCTTCTTCAGAGCTAGAGCTTTATGGAGTTTTTGGGTTTTGGAGGTAGCTGGATGGTACAGTGCCTCAGATTTACAATTTCAAATTAAAATCTGTCCTTCATATCTTTAGAGAAGTAACAAGCTTAATCTGCGGCTTTTAATCACTGAAATTTGTCTTGACATTTTTGAAACACAGATCCCAATACTGAGATGTGATTACTTTGCAACAGATTTGCAAGGAAGGTGACAGACCACAGAAGAACTTCTAAACTCAGGCAAAACCGGACGAATCCGGGGGAAAGGAAGGTAGACCTGAATGTCAAAAAACTCAGAAGTAAATACACAATTTTCCAGCTGCGTCTGTCTGAGGGCTTACCTTGCACACATTAATTAAACTCTTCCCTCTCTCATCATGCTTCGCCGGTTTATCCCTCAGCACTCTTTCGATTTAAGGAAATAAAACCAAGATTAAATGTAAAAGTAAGTTTTCTCACTAACAGCCCAAGGGGCACAGCCGGATAGGCTGTGCAGGAGCACTTGGGCGTCTCCAGATGCGTCAGCTCAGGGCCTGTTTCCCAGCTCCCAGACCCTGACAGGAGGCTCTGATGTGGTCTGAAGGACAGAGGGTATTTAAAAGTGTCCTTGCCGTTCCAGGTGACCTGAGGCCTAGGAAAAAAAAAAAAAATCCATCACAAGGATGAGATTTGTCAACAGGACCCCTCCAGCCAGCGTAACCTCCTGGCTCCCGGTGAGGGAGGACTATCCACAGTCCTTGCTAAGGGGACGGGATAAAAACAGGGAAGCAGCCCAGGTACAGTGGCTCACGCCTGTGATCCCAGCACTTTGGGAGGCCGAGGCGGGCGGATCACCTGAGGTCAGAAGTTCAAGACCAACCTGACCAATGTGGAAAAACCAAATTTCTACTAAAAATACAAAATTACCTGGGTGTGGTGGTGCATGCCTGTAATCCCAGCTACTCAGGAGGCTGATGCAGGAGAATTGCTTGAACACAGGAGGTGGAGGTTGCAGTGAGCTGACATCGAGCCATTGCAGTGCATCCTGGGCAACAAGAGCAAAACTTTGTCTCAAACAAACAAACAAACAAAACGGAAACAGGGCAATGATTGGAAGAAGCCAAAGCTTGTATTCCAAGCCTCAGATTGGAGTGGAGGCAGCTAGATAAAGATGTGAGAAGAATGGCAGTTTCAGTGTCAGAGACCTATGTTTGAATGCCGGCTCTGATACTCAGTAGCTCTTTGATCTTGGACAAATGATTGAACATCTCTGTTCTTCTGTTACATCCATTAGAGAATGGAGAATATAATACCCACCTTTTAGGGTTATGGTGAAGTCTGAATGACATCATGTGTGATACACTTAGCATGGCTTTGGCTGGTAGTGAGGATTCAATGCCTTTTAATTCCTTTCTCTTCTCTCAGCTCTGTCTTTCCTCTTAGCATTGGAAAGAGTTCTATTTATTTATTTATTTTTGATAATGGCTTTTAAACTTAGCCTGTTAAAATGCATTTGCTTTTTCTGAAATGGTAGAATTTGAGTTTAGATAATAATACTTCTTTATTTTAATAAATTTATTTTTTTGAGATGGAGTAATATGGTTTGGCTGTGTCCCAACCCAAATCTCATCTTGAATTCCCACATGCTGTGGGAGGGACCCAATGGGAGGTAATTGAATCATGGGGGCAGTTCTTTCCTGTGCTGTTCTCATGATAGTGAATAAGTCTCATGAGGTCTGATGGTTTTAAAAAGGGAAGTCTCCCTGCACAAGCACTCCTTTCTTTGCCTGCCACCATCCATGTAAGATGTGACTTGCTCCTCCTTGGCTTCCACCATGATATGAGGCTTCCTCAGCCACGTGGAACTGTAAGCGCAATTAAGCCTCTTTCTTTTGTAAATTTCCCAGTCTCAACTACGTCTTTATCAGCAGCGTGAAAACAGACTAACACACGGAGTCTCACTCTGTCTCCCAGGCTGGAGTGTAGTGGCACAATCTCAGCTCACTGCAACCTCTGCCTACTGTTGACCAGAAGCCTTACTGATAACATAACAATATATTTTGTATGTTAAACATATCATACACTATATTCTTACAAGAAAGTAAGCTAGAGAAAAGAAAATGTTGTTAAAAATCATAAGGGATGCCAGGAAAGGTGGCTCATGCCTATAATCTCAGCACTTTGAGAGGCCGAGGCAGGTAGGCCACTTGAGGCCAGGAGTTCAAGACCAGCCTGGCCAACATGGCAAAACCCTGTCTCTACTAAAAATGCAAAAATTAGCTGGCTATGGTGGCGCATGCCTATAATCCCAGCCACTCGGGAGGCTGAAGCATGAGAATCACTTGAACCCGGGAGGCGGAGGTTGCTGTGAGCCGAGATCGCATCACTGCACTCCAGCCTGGGCAACAAAGTGATTGAGACTCCGTCTCAAAAGAAAAGAAAACCATAAGGGAGAGAAAATGTATTTACTATTCATTAACTGGAAGTGGATCAGCATAAAGTTCTCCATGCTCATTGTCTTCACATTGAATAGGCTGAGGAGGGCAAGAAGGAAGAAAAGAGGTTGGTTCTGATGTCTCAGGGATGGCAGAAACAGAAGGAGGTGGGAGAGAAGGTGGAAACACTCAATGTCACTTTTCTAGAAAAAAAAATCTGTGTTAAGTGGACTTGTGTAGTAGAAATGCATCGGTTCAAGCGTCAACTGTAGTTTAAATCTACAGATGTTTCTTTCCTTCCAAGCCGGCTTCTTTCTTGGGAGGCTTGGGGCAAGAGTACACATGGAGGCCCACATACCATATGTCTAGATATGTAACTTATGAACCAGAGAACAAACTGTTAAATGATATATACCTTCTTACCTTGAAAAATATACCTTGTTAGCAACCTAGAAAATCAATCTGAGTTTATAATTCTGAGACTCCCTGAAGTTCTGTGCTGGAACATGGTGGTGTAGAACACTACCTCCACACCTGTCCTTCTCCTGGACATCCTCCTCTGAGCATCCCAGCTCTGTAAGGTGGCCCTTGGCCACCCCTCAGGCGGAAGATGACTCCAAGGAAGGGTGGCATGCAGGCTCTGGAAGCACGCTTGTGGACACTTGGGCAAGGAATTCTGAGGTCCTTGTTACCCAGACCATGGAGGAGAATTTGCAAATATGGAATCCATAAATAATAAGGATCGAGTGTATTTTGTTTTGTTTGCCTGTCTTGTCAAAATTTACTGAGAGAAACTAACAATGGGGTGCACCAAAAGGGAAAAAATGGAGTTAACTCTTCCAACTGTCTCAGAACAAAGGAGCCCAAAATTTAACAACTCAGTGTCAGGTCACTTTTCTTCTGAGAAGGAGAAGGGATAATTCCTTTACTCTTTTTGCTGATAGATCTTTGGGTGGGGTAGAGGGGCACAAACTAAGCACAGGCAATTTACATCACATTAGTGAGCATGGTGTCACATGTGACATGTAACATGGACTGTATCATTTAGCTAGTGCATTCAGAATCCTTGGCTCCGTAAGGGTGGATAGAGTGGGTAAGTTGTTATGACTTCCATTTTCAGATGAGGAAAGCAAGAAAGATTTAGCCAGGATCTGAGAAGAGAGAATGAAGAGATCTGGGGACTGGCCTTCTAGTTCTTTCTTTCTTTCTCACTGCTTGGTGCTCCTAGGGTAGCTGTCTCAGAGTCAAAGGGGAATCCTTTAAATCCATAGCAGTCAACCCAGCAGGAAGTTTTGAGCAGTCTAGCCTGCACTGCCATGCATAAAAAGCAACATAAGGTTTTATGTAATTCCTTGAGCATTCCTACCAAGAAATACCTTTTGCCCATTTTACTTGTATTTCTTTATTTGGTGATTTGACCTAGTTCTCGAAGTTTTAGAAAACCCTTCAGAGGCTATAGAATCACTTTTCTAGATAACCCATTTTGGGTCATGCAACTCATAGGCACAGAATGAGTAAGCAGAGCACCTGCCATAACCACTATTTCCATTGGAAGAAAATAAAATAGAACCTAAACAAGATAAAAAGAGGAGACTCCAAATGCTACTTCACCTACGGGAGTTTCTTTAATCTGTGTTTGTCATTTAAAAATGTCTTTCCTTCAACCAAGGAACGACCGGCTTGCTATGGGCCAGACATTGTGTTGATGGCTATATATACAATTTCCTCAATTCCTCAGATCAGCCCTGTAAGGGTTGGTGGTGTCCTCTTCCCATACATGAGAAGGCTAAGGGTTAGAGGTTAATTAACACAGCAAAGGTTACACAGCTAATGAGTGGCTGAGCTGGGATTCAAATCCCCTTGGTCTACTCCTAAGGCAATGCCCTTAATCAGTTACTATTCCGAGCACACTGGCAGGTTCATCATAATGTCAATATATACCTTGCAGGGCTGATGTGAAAATTAAAAGAGATGATATAGATGAAAAGTGTTGGGCAAACCATAAAATCCTTACAAAGATTCCCTGTGATTATTTCTCTTGGTTTTACACAGGGCTCGCTCAGCTGTCCTTAGTGGCCATGTCTGTATTAATCCCATAATTTATCCTCAAACCACCAAAGTCTTATTTGCCTGGCTTTTCCCATAGCCGAAGGGAAACTGAAAATGTGCCTTTTGTAAGAAAGCCTTAACACCTGCTGCTAAAGGGCGCTAAACCATCTGGATCGTCAGAGGAGTATAGGCTCACTTACAAAAGACGTAGATTAATTTGGACATTGTTTCCCTACATAAACCAGGCATAAGGAGGCAAGCAACCCAGGGAAGGATAATCATGCTGAGAGTGGAAGCACTTATTAGAAATAATTACCATGTAATTATCCACAACTTCCCTGGAGTCTGTAGCCTGTGGCTAGTCTTAGGAGGTGCCTCTTCCTTACCAAGTGCCAGGAGATGGAAGCACTTCAATAAGTTGATCAGGGCGTGTGTCTGTGTCTTAGAGTTTGGTTACTGCCACCTGGGCCTACTTCTCACATAATGAAGCCTTCAACGCTGATGGCTAAGGTGCCGAACAGCTGTAGACTTTCTTCAGCTGGATCTACCACCCACCCCCCCCTCCGTTTTTTAATAGCACAATGTTGTTTTGCAAGTGTGTGACTGTGACACATCTGACTTCTTTCCTTAAGAAAAGCATTTACTGAACAATTCAATGTGGCGCATGGGGGCTATGACATTTCTCTTTTCCCTGTGCCTCTGAGCTGTGTTTCCAAGCTGCCAGGCCGGCCCCATTGAAGATCAGTAACAGCACTGAAAAGGAACAATGGCTACAGAAGCCTTGACAAGTGCAGGGAGAGACCCAGGTACTTCCAAGAGGGACATCGTTGCCTATAAGGTTAATCAGTTCCCCTTGTTTTCATTCCAGCTCCACATTTATCTTGGTGGCAGCAGCTGCAAATGTAAGATGAAACCTACAAACTGAGACAGCTGGAATTGTATTTACCTGCTCAAGATGTATAAACGAGCTGTTCTCTGTCTTCTTAACTGGAATTTAAGGAGTATAGCAAAGCTCCGGCCTACAGGTAAGTGAGATGCATGCTTTTGTGTGGCATCTGGATATAATTTAGTTGTCTAGGATAGACAGTTGGAAAGAACTGCAGTCACAGTCTAGAATCTTACAGATTGTCATGACCATCACTGTTATTATAGCTACCATTGATTGAGCCTTTATATATGACACGCACTTTATATGCACTACTATCTCATTTCTTCCTCTTAATAATGCCGCAAGATAGCTAACAGCATTTTTATCATGTACAGGTGAGAAAGCAGAGATGCCGTCGCTTGTGGTCACTAGGCGCAAGTTTCTAGATTTGAACTGAGTCTGACCCATGCTCTGAAGCACTAGGGCTTAACAAACCCAAATCTCCCAAGAAAGTGCAGGTGCACAGAACACAAGGGCTTGGGGAAACCCTAAAATCATCCGGACTGATCGACCTACAGTTTGAAATCTTTGTTTTCAGGAAAGCCCATCAGAGAAGAAGGTATAACCAATCTCTTTGCAAACAGATTCGTTTGTCCACCTGTGATTATTCTCAGTACAAGAAAAGGGCTAAAAATATCACTTGCAGCAGTGAAGTGGTCTTATTTTGAAAATGAGTTTTCATAGAAGTAATCAAGCTAAAATGAGGTTGTTAGGGTGGGCCCTATTCCAATGTCATTGGTGTCCTCATAAACAGGTGAAATTGGGACACGGAGACAGACACATGGAGGGAAGACACTGTGAAAAGACACAGAGAAAGCCCCGGAAGGCTGAAGCAGAGATTGGATTGATGCTGTCACAAGCCAAGGAACACCTGGGGATACCAGAAGCTGGAAGAGGAGAGGAAGGATCCTTCCCCTCCAGGTTTCAGAGGGAACCTGGCCCTGCTGGCACTTTAATTTCAGACTTGCAGCCTCCAGAACTATGAGACAATACATTTCTACTGTTTATAGCCAATCAGTTACAACACCCCTGGAAAACACGTACCCCTGTTCTGTGGTTCTATTCTGTTCTGTACTGTTTTGTTCTATTTTATTCTCTTTCGTTAATAGATTTCCAGGCTGGGCGCGATAGCTTACACCTGTAATCCCAGCACTTTGGGAGGCCAAGGCAGGTGGATAACTTGATTTCAGGAGGTTGAGACCAGCCTGGCCAACATGGTGAAACTCTGTGTCTACTAAAAATACAAAAATTAGCTGGGTGTGGCGGCAGGCACCCATAGTCTCAGCTTACTTGGGAGGCTGAGACAGGGAAATTGCTTGAACCCTGGAGGCAGAGGTTGCAATGACCAGAGATTGTACCTTTGCAACCCCACTTGGGTGACACAGTAAGACTCCACTTCAAAAAAAAAAAAAAGATTTCCTAATCTACTCATTTTGAATGACATCAGCGTCTAGAGCTCAGCATTCACGCCCTTTCCAAGCTGGCTCCAGTCTAATTTTCTAACCTCAGTATTAGTCAACCCCTGACCCATCCTGAACACGCCTGGTGTCGCACAGTCCATCAGTCTGAGAGCACAGCATCAACCCGAGTGCAGGTGGCCTGCTCAGTGTCTGTGCTGTCACCTTTCCCCTCAGAGGCTATTCGTTTTTTAATGCCCAGCTTCAAGTCACCTCCTCTGACAGGATTCCCCTGGCTCCTTGGGCAGAGTCACTTGGTCCCTGTCCTCTGTTCCCCCCGATACTTTATCAGCCCCAATTATAGCACTTACATTGTGTGATAGGACCAATCTGTGTGTCCCCTTTGTCCCCTCCCCACAATTAAACTTCAAGTTCCTTACAGAAGACTATTTCTTTCCTTGTTTTTTCTTTTCAATCAAGTGTCTAGCACAGAACCTGACTCATGATAAACCCAAATACAGGGTACCCCAAAAAGCTTAGTGTAGTATTAAGTTTTAATAACTTCTTAAGTCTAAATGCTACAAACTTACAAAACTCATTTGAAAGTTTACTTCTTTTGACTCTAATTATTTTAACAAATATCATTGTAATTTTCTCTTCTGGTTAGTGCATGCCATATTTCACTCAGGGGAACTGAAACAAAAATGAAAATTAAAATGTGTTATTCAACATTCACAGAGCTAAATAGTGTTAAATTAACTTAAACTTTCAAATGGTTTTCTTTTAAGTTGCAGCATTTATAGCCCTGAGGTTAGTAAAACTGCAGGAAGACTTTTGGGACACCCTGTTTTTGAATAATTACGCTACAGTATGGTTCATTCTGTGTTTACTGTTAAATTCAGTTTAGTTTTATTTATTTTTTTGAGACAGAGCCTTGCTCTGTCACCAGGCTGGAATGCAGTGGCGTGATCTCAGCTCACTGCAACCTCCGCCTCCTGGGTTCAAGTGATTCTCCTGCCTCAGCTTCCCAAGTAGCTGGGACTACAGGCACATGCTACCATGCCCAGCTAATTTGTGTATTTTTTAGTAGAGACAGGGTTTCACCATGTTGGTCAGGATGATTTCGATCTCTTGACCTCATGATCTACCTGCCTCAGCCTCCCAAAGTGCTGGGATTGCAGGCATGAGCCACCGTCCCCGGCCTCAGTTTAGTTTTTAAGTGGTTCCATGTGGGTACATGTATTCTTTGGCCAGTAGTTGTTCTTATACTTAGATTCAAGGAGCCCTTGTCCAGGATGCACACTTTAGAAGGCAAATTCCAAATTTCCTCCCCAAATGACACTGAGCCTACTTCAAGGGACTGTACGCCAGCAGCAGTGTTGTCTGCTAATGTCTATACTCTCATGTTTGAATACTGCTGACTCTGGTGTTCATACTCGGGCTCAAGAGGTGGCTGGGGGACAGCTGCTTCTGGGAAGCTGAACTGAGCTTCCACCATTGAACTAGAGCCCTGTGGGAAGAAAAGAGGTGGCTGTAGACTAGGAACCAGAAACCACCTCTCTCTGCTCCACCATATTTAAGTGCAGATCGTCCAAAGTTTCCATCCAGCCTTTCATGTCAATTCCCAAGGTATATTTATCTAGGTAGGATGGTAGAACACATTGTACTTAATCATTTGTTAACTTTGTTTATAACTTTTAAATATTTGGGTAGGTATCTGGCATGCAAACCTCTATTTGTACTCTTGCCCTGGGTCCTACAAATATTAAAGGTGGGTGGATTTTGGCCTTAAAGAAAAATTGTTTTCCCACACAGATTTTTCTCCATACAGAGATTGATGGGTAGGAAGTACCTCCCTATGGAAGGTATGATAGCAAAGAATGAGTGCAGTCACTGAGGACACACTCGGTGCTAGGTGATTTACACATCATTTTTCAGTTCATCCTCACAACAACCCAATAAAGTAGGTACTTAGGAGAAAGCGGATATTCCGTGACATTAGCTTGTTCCAGCTCACAAAACTAGTGCTTTAGTTAGCCTTAGTGGCATAACGAACCATGGGAAACTGAAAGTGACTTAAAACAATTTTTCCCCCTGACTGTCGGGTTGGCTGGGCTGCTCTACTGTGGGTTTCCCTAGGCTCACTCCTGCAGCTAGCTGTGAGGAGATCTGGGGTGGGGGGCAGTGCAGAAGGTTCCCCATGGCCTCTCCCACTTGTCTGGCAGTTGGCACTGCTGTTGCTGATAATGATGACCTTCCTTTATTTTGTGTTAGCTACTGGCCATTGCAACTTCCTTGCCTTTTTTAGTTTTTGCTCCCGTACTGCCTGGCTCAATGCCCAGCACTTGGTGCTGGTTCATAATAGGCATTCAGGTCGCTTACAAGCAATGTGACCCTGGATGGGTTACCTAACCTCACTTAGTTTGTGTTCCCCACTTGCAAAATGGGTATAATGGTACAAAACACATCAGGTGGCTCTGAGACTCCAATGCAGCGATGCAGGAGAGAGTGCTTGGCAGGACAGTGGCACTTGGTGCACGCTTACTGCTAGTGCAGCTGGAATGTAGACCACCAATGAATGTGTGTTGCCTTTTTAACAGTGGGAGTCAAACACCGCTCGCTTTCCAAATTTAAATTCCGGGCTTGCAAGTAAGTCTTAGAGTGCAGAAATAATTTCAAAGTACAGGGCTGAAATTCTAAGAAAGCAACTCTTAAAAAGTGGGAGAGAAAAACAAAGCAAAACAAAGGGACAAAACAACCTGAATTGCACCGCAGCTGATGATCTTTATTAATGTTTAAGTCTCCACCCTGGGAATCCACCCTGGGGCTGCTCACTTCTTCCAGCACGGGGATCGCTGACTTGATGGGGCCAGGTGCGCACCAAGCGCTGACAGGTGCGGCTGACTTGATGCGCGGACTTCTGGGACCAGGAGGTAGGGAAACCACGTAGCTCTCGCCCTGTAGGTCTGGGTCATGTGATCCTACAGGAGGACTTAAAGGCTCGAGTTCTGCAGGGTCCTCGTGACTAGGTGGGGCTGCCTCACTTCTGCCAGATTTGGGAAGCGCTGTCAGGACAACCGGCTGGGGTCCGTGCGCTCCGCGGCTCAGGAAGAAGCACCGACTGCCCCGCGTAAGTCGTGCGGGCTCAGCGGGACAGGTCCTCGCCCCGGTCCCTCGGACATAGGGAGTGCAAGGCAGGTAGTCTTAAAAGCCCTCAGCAACAAGAGGGGAGAAAGCGCCGTGGGGTGAGATTGGAATGGGGTAGTCGTGGCGTTTGCCCAGCCGAGGGAATACTCTTTCAGGCCAGAAGGCGCGTCCTAATCCAGGAATCCCTCTAGGGAAATGCGAAGCTGTGGGGTCCTCCACCGCTCTTAGTGCGGGAGGGTGGGGGTGCAGGACACTTTCCCTTCCTCCCTCAACGCGTCTTTTGGGGATGTGTTGATTTCATGGGTTCTCAGAAGCAAGAGAAGCAGAAAATGCCTTCTATTTGAAGGTGCCCAAAGCAGGGGAAACTTGACTTTAACCTTGCAAGGAAAACACATAAGATTTTGATTCTTGGAATGTAGGATTAGAAGAAACCAAGGGCACCGGAGACAGGTGGAAGCAGCTCCCTGCGAAGTGCAGGTCAGCTTTGTAATACAGAACCAAAAGGACTTTGGAATATTGATGGATTTAAATCCCAGCTCTGGCCTTGGCTAGTTGGTGATCTTGGGCAAATTATTTAACCCTACTAAACCTCAGTCTTTTCATCTGAAAGGTGGAGCTAATAAGTTTTTCTTTTTAAATAACTGTCTTATTAGAAATGGAAATAACATATAGAAAACACCTACCTAGCCCAGGACTTGGCTTCTCAGCTAAGTGTAATTTTCCTTATCAGTTGTAATTGATGATGAAGTCTATGGTGAAGACAGAACAAAATAATGTTTGAAACTCTGGCCATATAATGTCTGTGGTATGCATGACCCATGTGGAGTCACCTCTGAGTCCCCTCACCTTCACTGCAACCCCAGTGGGTCCCAAGCAAGGTGCTTGGTTTTTGGAGCAGGACAATTCTGTGTAATTCCTGGTTCTAGTGTCCGCTACTTGGATGACATCAGGGACGTTATTTATCTTTCACAGCCTCAGTTTTGGCATCAGTAAGTGAAGAAGGTGCCCCTCAGTAATTGTCTTTCCCTTCCCTGCTTAAATGTACAACTTTTTTTTTTTATTTGATTTGGGATGAGTAAAAAAGATGTAAGCAGAATAAAAAGTCCACTAAGAATGTATTGCATGAACTTGATAAATAACTTTTAAGAAAGTTGTCCAAAAGGAGAATTGGAGCACTTTTGGAAAAGTACACTGCTCTGGTTTTGTTGGCATGTGAAAGTCTGCATGGTCGTCAAGATCCTTTGGTTAATTGGGCATTCTGGTTGTGTACTTCATGCTACTCTAAGTACAGGGGAAACCCTTTATAATGTAGTGTCGGTGTTCTTAACAAGAAGCTGTTTTATTAATCTTTTATAGGAGTTGACTGGGAGGGGCACTTGGTCCCCAAATTTATATAAATCCAGTCTATAAGTCAATTTATAGTGGGATTCTGCTAGCATGATTTTGCAGCCTGAGAAATAGATGGGGTTTGACTAACAGGTTGAGTGACTTAGAAGAGTGTTAACAAAGTGCACTGGGTTTACTAGTTAACTCCCCACAAAAAATAAGAAGCAAATTATACAACAGTTTTAAAAAGGAGTTGTTTTTGTTTTGGGAAGCATCTAGTTTGTCAGAGGAAACACTGAGTGTTGAATACTGCCCTGAGATGCATAGAACTAAGACAATGAGAGGGGAAAAACTCAGTTATTGCCTCAGGTATCATCAGATACCTGTTTTTTAGCATCCAAATACTCAAGGTAAATAGGGAATGACCTATTCTTTCTTTTTTTTGAGACAGAGTCTCACTTTGTCACCCAGGCTGGAGTGCAGTGGCACCATCTCAGCTCACTGCAACCTCTGTCTCCTGGGTTCAAGCGATTCTCATGTCTCAGCCTCCTGAGTAGCTGGAATTACAGGTGCACGCCATCATGCCCGACTAATTTTTGTATCTTTGGTAGACATGGGGTTTTGCCATGTTGCCCAGGCTGGTCTTGAACTCCTGACCTCAACTGATTTTCCCACCTCATCCTTCCGAAGTGCTGGGATTATAGGTAAGAGCCATTGTGCCTGGCCAGTGACTCCTCCTTAATAGGAAGTATGGTTCACTAAAGAGCAAACATGATTATTTCAGTTTAACATTTTCAATGGCTTTATCATATGGGATTTTCATTGAACTAAGAACATTTAAAAGATGTAGGCAAGCTTCTTATAATTAGAAAGATACCTCTAGAACAATGACTCATTAATGTCTATGTTGACTTGGGAGAGAGGTAAGCTGAGCAAAAAGCTAAGAACCTTTTCCTAGTGAAAACAGTAATGGAGTTTGAACTTTGATGCTATATTTGCAAGTTCAAAGATGTAAACTTTAATAGACAGGTCACCAGACAGCTATCACAGCTTATCTGAACCTGGAACCAGGGTATTGAGATTTCTGTCCCTTCAGAGATACTGTAGGTATAACCTTGAACATGAAATCACATGCTTTCATTGCTTTAACTCAGACCCTGGGGTGAAGGACATGGTGGCGTCGGTGAAAAGAAGGGGAAGGACTGTGTCCTTATACCTTGGAGCCTGAAAAAGCAAATTCTTAGCAGCTTATCTTTCCAATACAGCTGGGACTTATCTCTTAACTTTTTCTGTCTAGTCTGATTCTAGTTAGTGGCTGTTTTTTAAATTGCTTAGAGTTGTTTACAGGCCAAAATATTTACTTAGAACCCTGGGGCTAGCCTTTCCTCTTTTCTTTTTGGGACTCTGTATCCTATTACCCCTCTTTCAAAAAGACCGCTTGACATGCCTTTTGTATCTGTGTGATTCTCGGGAGAGAAAGTAACTCAGCTCCCAAGCGATTCATTTTCTCGTGTATTCATTTAACTAATGTTTTTCCCAGTGTTTAATTATGAAAAGGTTTGAACATTCAGAAAAGTCAAAAGAGCTTTGCAGTCTAGAGTCTACCTAGATTCTATTATTGGTTAGAAGCCAGGCTATTGATTTCAATGGATTAATCAACTGGCATTGATTAGTTCCTAGTGTTTGTCTAGAGCTTTGCCCAGCAAAGCTGTAAAAACATAAAAGGCAGGGTAGGGTTAAGGAACAAAGAGTGCTGATTTGGCAGAACATAGGCTTAGAGTTTGTGAAGATGACACGTAACTTTGGTTAGAAAAGTTGTGTTGGGGTGGTATGGTGTAGGACATTGAATTTCATTGTAGAAAGTTCACACTTGATGCTGGTTGCAGGTCGGAGCCATTGAAGGCATGGGAGGAAGGGAGTGCCTTGTGTTTTAGAAAGCTGATTGCAGCATCGGCATCAGGCTGAATTGGAAGGAAAAGGACTCGAAGTCTGAGAGATGTGTTAGGAAGCTTTGTAAATGTCTCGGGGCAAGTAAGGATTGAACTGTGGATAGAACAGAAAAGAAGTAGGATGGCACTTGGTGACAGATTTAACTTGAGGACTTCTGATTTTAGAACTCAGGCATCTGCAATGATAATGGAGGATTATTAAGCATCTGGAAGTTGCTGGGTGTGGTGGGTCACACCTGTAATCCCAGCACTTTGGGAAGCCGAGGTGGGCAGATCACCTGAGATTAGGAGTTCAAGACCAGCCTGGCCAACATGGCGAAACCCCATCTATACTAAAAATAGAAAAATTAGCCTACCTTGGTGGCACATGCCTGTAATCCCAGCTACCTAGGAGGCTGAGGCAGGAGAATCACTGGAACCCAGGAGCCAGAGGCTGCAGTGAGCCGAGATCACATCACTATACTCCAGCCTGGGCAACAGAGCAAGACTCTGTCTCAGAAGTAAATAAATGAATAAAATCTGGAAGTCATAGCAGGAGGAAGTTTGAGGAGAATGGTGATGTCCTGTTACAGTCTGTGGGTTTGAAGGACTGACTGGTTATCCATGTGGAAGTGACAGCTGACAGTGCTGATGTCCTGAAATGCCCAATAGCAATGTCAGGACTGAACAAACATTTGGACTCGGAATTAATATTCAAGGAGTGGTTGAATGAGAACGTATGGAAGGAGAAAAAAGGACAAGGTCTTGAAGAAAATCTGAATACATGGAGTTCTTGGAACAAAAAATAAATACAGGTGTTCAATGCCCTGTTAATATTTTAATGGCTGTTCCTCTACAGTGTTATCGGAGCTGCAGTTCTCCTTAATAACTGGCAACAGTCCCTGACTAGAAGACCATATCTGCACTAGTAAAGTGAAGTAAGTCTTTACTTTTCCCGTTGTGGGACGTGCAGGGGGAAAGGGGAGGCAGGGGGAAGAAAAAGAGAAAGTTAAATAATTTTTTATCTAGGACTTTTAGAGCATACAATGCTTTTTCCAGGTGACCCATTTCCAGATTGGAAGCCGGGTGATTTAATGAACTTGTCTGTCTTTTCACAAGGTAACACCTACTTAATCTGGGAGCTATGACAACCCGTCCTGATGGTGGCAATATTTTCCAAACCAAACCTCTAGTGTGACACATATTCTGGATCCATGGTCATCAAGCCTTTATACAAATATTTAGCAATCAAGACTCCCTTCTTTCCTTCCACTTAATTTTTAATTTAATTTTTATTTTTCGCTGGTACTTGATTCAGGATCTTTCTACCTTAGTACTTGAGTACCTGCTCTATATGTGGAATAAATATTCAGCTCTGTGAACCCACTTATTATAATGACCACTGGCAAGGCAAAGGAATTGAGAGTCATTTAGCATCTTCTCTGTTGCTAGGGACTGTTCCAAGGTCTCAAATAGAAAGTGAGGGCAGAGACTGTGTTATGTCTCTCTGCAGGTCCTGATGTAAGTGTGTATAAGTATACATATAATCTCTTGTATCCCTCACTAGAACAATGAAAGAGAGTGTGATTCTACTCAGAATGCAAGTCGTTTATCTAAAGGTACAGAGTTTTTAAGTGGCAGAAGCCACATTCGAAGCTGTGAGGGCATACTTTATTTTTTAATTTTTGAGATGGAGTCTCACTCTGTTGCCCAGGCTGGAGTGCAGCGGGGTGATCTGTACTCACTTCAACCTCCACCTCCTGGGTTCAAACGATTCTCTTGATTCAGCCTCCCGAGTAGCTGGGACTATAGGTGTGCACTACCATGACTGGCTAAGTTTTCTATTTTTAGTAGAGATGGGGTTTCACTATGTTAGGCAGGCTGGTCTTAAACTCCTGATCTTGTAATCTGCCCGCCTCAGCCTCCCAAAGTGCTGAGATGACAGGCGTGAGCCACCATGCCCGGGCTGAGGGCATACCTGAAATCTTTAATGCTATTCCCACTGGACTGCATTGCCTTCCCAGATACTACTGACCGTATGCTAGGCACTGTGTCAGGTGTTCGCACATGTAGGCTTCTTACTGTGGCCTGTCTGTTTTGAGAAGGTGATCAGCAGGGAAGCTCAAAGCATATTGCACAATTGGTTATAACGGGTGGGGTGTCTGCCCTCTGGTCCTGCCTTGTTTTCACCTAACTTCTTGAACTCTACAGGAAGGGCCAGCCTCTCTAAGAAATGCCAACCCCTAAAACCAATAAAAAGGTCCTGTAACCTTCCTACTATGCTGAGTTCAACAACCACTTCATTCATTCTTCTTAAGGTCATGCCTTCAATCCCTGGCTGATTTAAGGGTGAAGTGGAGAAAACTCTTTTTGCTTGTGTGTTTATTTCATCAATATTCTACCCTCCTTCATTGTCTCACAGTTGTGCCTGTCTAAGGTCAGTTTTTGCTTTTTTCTTATTATCCATTCCTGGTGAGTCTTTGGAGAGAGGGTATGATAGAATGTGGAGCCTAGAGCAAGATTACCCCCAGTTGACTCTGGAAGCCATAAGAATTATGCAGCTTCCTCGAGGCTTTTTTCCCAAAGTTAGAAGAAGCACGTTGTGTAGTAAGTAATAGGATTTGCATTGTGAATGGGGTCGTCATCCTCCAGTGAGGACTTTATTAAGTGCAGTGTTTATTTGTAGTGGTGCACAGAACTGCATTCTTCATGCTTTATGACAGTACTTAAGGTTTATTGGCTTTCATGCATGTCTCTCTTTGCTAGAATGAGGGCTCCTTGAAGGTAGATGCTGTCCCCTTTGCCTCTTTAACTCCTCCAAAAGTTTTAGTGAAGTAAATCTCGAAAGAGTTGAGTTCTGTTAAAGAAGAGAAAACTATTTGTATAGAAGACTGTGGGTAGAAGTCTGTATGTTTGTTCATCTGATTTGAGACAGGGTCTTGCCACATTACATAGGCTGGTCTTGAACTCCTAGACTCAAATAACCCTCCCACCTTGGCCTCTTAAAGTGCTGGGATTAAGGTGTGAGCCACTGTGCCCAGCCGAGGCCTGCGTGTTTGAATGGATCAAGAAATGTGATTGTTGAGTGCTGAGGGAGGGTAGGTAGGTTGCAGGGGAAGGCCTGGCTTAGGGAAACGCTCATAAGCTCCAAATTCGAGGGACAAGAAATGTAGAAAGTGAAATAAAGATGAAGCCATTCTGAGTCATATGCAGACCCTAGGAAATATCTCCTTTATATTTGACACAAGGGGAAATGGCAGCCGGAGCTAATTCTGAAAATGAAAAATGTTCCTGCCTGGGTTACTTGAGGAAGAATATCATCAGCAATCAGCCAGTCAAGTGGAAATAATTTGTTTCGTTTTGTTTTCTCCCCTCCTAAGTATTGGCGTGTTGGTAGAATTAATTTGGCTGGCAGAAGAATGAACCGCCTGTGCCGCTGGGACACAGGAGCTTTCTGAGCTGGCAGACTGAACACTCCATGTGAAGCCATGACTCTTTCCACCATTCATGTGTATACATGTGCCTGAACATTGGTGTCTGCAAAATCTGAGACTTTTGTTTCAGAGAAAAATTGCTGGAAGCCACTGATTTGGAATTTGTTCATATGATTTTTTTTTTAAATCCACACTCAAAAACCATGTAATTTAATGACTTTTGTAGCCCCCCCACCCCCACTCCAAAAAAAAATAGCCTTTCTTATGTTTCTTAGGTTGTCTTACGAACAGTGACAGAAATGTGTAGGTTCAGGGCACCCAGAGCAGATGTGGAAGTTCTTTCATTGAGGGAGCTTGCATGAATCATCACTGTGACTCAAAGCCTGCTGTAGTTTTAGCCTGATCTCCTTGGCTGCATTTTTAGAATCTTAGACATTCCAAGCTGAGAGGGATTTTGGGAATTAAACAGACCATCTAATCCCCAGAATTTACCAATGAGGGAACTGAAGTCCAAGGAGAGAAGTGAACTGGCTTGCCCAAGGATATACCTGTTGACAAAGTGAAGGCTGGAACTTTCTGCTTTGTACATTCGGGAGTTGTGGCAGAGCCTTTCCTGCTCGTATTAGCATATGATATACTGTAGAGAGCCCGCAGCCATCCTCTATGGTCTGGCTTTATTGTCTCTTCTGTATTATTTAGTCTCCCTTCTACCTTTTCTCAGTACACCTTTCAAGTGGGATGGATGTTGAAAGCCACTAGAACATGAGAAATACATGTGTAATGACACAGGTTTGTTAGCTTTATGTCCAGAAAAGGAGGACACATACCCATGGGATGGAAGAAGAGGGAAGAGGCATCTGAAAGATTTGGCCTGTACTTGAATTAGTCAAAGGAGGGATCAGGGAAGAGGAACCCATTGGATTAGCTGCTGCCAAGTATCCACGGCAGCTTAGGAACTTACACTCTAAGCAGTTTCTGTTCAGGAGGTAGAAGGGACAAAGTGATATCAATGGTAAGCAAACAGCAATTGTTTGGAAAAAAGGACTGTCCATCATAATGCAGCTGCAGAGTGGCCTTGGGTATATAGAAACACTGTCAGTGTTCTGTTGGGAGCATCTTAGGCTGATGAGCAGCAGAGCTGATTTTCAAACTCGGGGATCTGGGTCTCTCTCTCTCTTTCTTGGTTAATGGCACCACCATCCACCCACCCAGCCATCTAAGTCACATCTGGGATCATCCTAAATTTTTTATTCTATTTCAACTCTAATATATAATCACAAGTTTCTTCCAATTTTACTTTCTGATTCTTATTTTTTGGAGATGGAGTCTTGTGCTGTCGTCCAGACTGGAGTGCAGTGGCATGATCTTGGCTCACTGCAACCTCCACCTATGGGGTTCAAGCAATCCTCCTGCCTCAGCCTCCTAAGTAGCTGGGATTACAGGCACACACCACCAAGCCTGGCTAATTTTTGTATTTTTAGTGGAGACGGGGTTTTGTCATGTTGGCCAGGCTGGTGTGGAACTCCTGGCTTCAGGTCATCTACCCACCTTGGTCTCCCAAAGTGCTGGGATTGGAGGTGTGAGCCACTGTGCCCAGCCAACCTTCTAATTATTTTTAAGTCTAATTATTTTTAAGTCTGCCCTCTCCACACTATTAATACTATTTTCCTGCCCTAGTTCAAACTCCCATCTTTATTCTAGATTATTGTGAAGAAGAACTGGCCTTCTGCCTTCTGTCTTTCTGGCTTAAGTCCATCCTTACATTAATGTTCATAGTAGTGTTTCCAAATTGTAAAGCCCTTCAGTAGTTCTAGTCACTAGAGGATAAAGATTCTTAGCATGTCTAGAAAACTCTCCCTGATCAACTCTTCATTAACTTCTCTAGATTCTATCCTATTTCCCTACTTCCTACTTTAGCTTTTCTTGCTTTTCTCCTGCCTCTGTATTGGTTTTCTGTTGCTGCATAACAGATTTTTAAATACTATAAACTCCATGACCTCTCAAAATAGTGATACAAGTGTTAAGAAGAAATTATTTAGGCAGATAGTGAGGGTACAGAAGTCCTCGGTGAGGGTACAGAAGTCCTCGGTAAGGTTTTCCTTTTAATGAAAAGCAGTCCCGGAATCATTTTCTTTTCTAACAAAGAGGAGCCTGCCTATAAAATTGAGCTGTACACATAGACGAGCAAGCTGGAAGCTTGCATGGGTGAATGCCGGCAGTTGTGCCAATAGGAAAAGGCTACCTGGGACTAGGAATGTTCAAAATGGCCGCTCCGTCTTCCCTTTTCCTTCCACGTGTGCAGTAGGGAGCCGACAATGTGGTGCTGGTCAAGTGGAAAACCCATTTGCATAATAAAGTTAGGGTGAGGTGGCCAGCTTCCCTGCGTGCTATGTAAATATCACACCTGGTCCAGGCAATCTGTGGTCAATCTGTCTCTATATAAATCGGACACTGCCTCCTCAAGCCTGTCTATAAAATCCAGTACACTTTGCAGAGGGCCAGATTTCCCATTCAGACACCCCTCTCTGTTGCGAAAGAGAGGTATGTTTTCCTTTCTCTTTCTTTTGCCTATTAAACCTCTGCTCCACTAACTCCTTGTGTGTGTCCACGTCCTTAATCTCGGCCCAAGATGGTGAACCCCAGGTATTTACCCCAGATGATGATGCCTCCTCAATAGGAGAGACAGCAGCAAATGAGGAAAGTATTGAGGGATTCATTTAATTAGGAGTTAAAGTCAAGGTTGGAAACCAGTTTGGAGGTTTGCAGTAGTCCAGGCAAGTGACGATAAGGAACTGGATTAGCCCCTGAGAGTAGGTTTAGAGAGGAGAAGGTGGTTTTGAAAAACATCTAGGAGATTCAATTGGTGATCGATTGGCTGTGGGAATGCAGGGCCAGAGAAAAATGGATAAATCAAGAAGACATTCTCGATTTCTGGCTTTAGTACTTGAGTTTATGGTGGTATTTCCAACCAAGACAAAAAATAGGGAAGTAAGGACAGGTTTAGGGAAGGAGATTAGTTTCTGAGTTCTGCTGAACTACTTTTGATTTTTGTTAATATAATAAAAGTAATGTTATAATTCTCATGATACAAAATTTTAGTCTTCTCCACCCCTTCCCATCCTTGTCTTATCTCTGAGACCTCCTCTCATACTTTTACCTGTTTGTTCTAGCCTTTAATTCCAAATTTCCAAGTAATCTGCCTAATCTATTTCTTGATTATTGGTTTAGAGTCACACTTTTTATTTGAGGTATTTTCTATTGACTTAACAAGGTAAGATTCTACCACTTTTTACATACCTTATCTCGTCACTCTCCTCTTCATCCTGTCCAAATGGTGATAGAAATTTTCTTTTTTGCTAAATCGGTATCTAAGGTTTACCTTATTATGTAAATATTGCTCAATGCTGAGCCAAGTAGTATACTATAATTGCAATCCACATCTTGTATAGTTTTGTTTTCTTCATCGAATTAAAAATTGCCTCTTTGGATTGTTTTTCCTATCACTATTATAACTTCTGTCCAAACTTGCTGACAGAACTGTAATATCCGTAATGATAGGATTTTTTACAAAAGCTCATGCAGTAGTCAATTATAGATAAATTTCTTCCTTGAGGACATCTCATGTGGATCCCTCTGTCTTACTGCTCCAATATGCATTGGCGGCTCTTCAGCTCTAGCTGTTAATCTGTGATTTCACTTCCCTTCTTCAGTCCTAGTTCCCCTGTTACTGGGCTCCCATGTCTTCCTCTTTCTTGGTTTTCATCCTTGTTTTGGTAGACCACATTTTCCAGTAGCTTTCTGAGAAGTGGTATATGAGGAACATTAAATAAAAATCTGGCTGGTTCCCAAGCTGCATATGAAGTGAAAAAAATTTAAAAATCAAGGTCAAAATATAACTGGTTGTGGTAGTTCACACCTGTAATAGCAGCATTTGGGGAGGCTAAGGCAGGAGGATCATTTGAGCCCACAAGCTAGAAGCTGAAATGAGCTGTGATTGCACGATTGTACTGTCACTGCAGCCTGGGTGACAGAGTGAGACCCTATATCTTAAAAAATAATAATAAGTAAAATATTTCTGAATAATTATGATTGGTATTTTGGCTGTGTAAATAATTGTAGTTTGAAAATAATTTTTCTCAGAATTTTGAAAGGATTTTTTCCCAGTATCTTTTAGCTACTGCTAGGTGCTGCTATTGAAAAGTGTAATACCATTTTGGTTCTTGATTCTTTTTATGTGATATCATTCTCTTTTTTTCTCTCTGGAAAGTTTATAATAGTCACTTTATTTCTGAAATATGTTCATTTTTTCATTTTTTGATCTGGGAACTTTCTGGTTCCTTTAAATCTGAAAAATCATATCTATACTTCTGCAAATGTTTTTGTACTGTTTCCTTGATAATTTCTTACCCTGAATATATTTTTTAGACAAGTCTCTTTCTATCATCTAGGCTGGAGTGGAGTGGTGCAATCATGGCTCACTGGAGCCTTGACCTCCTGGGGCCCAAGTGATCCTCCCACCTCAGCCTTCCAAGAAGCTGGGATCACAGGTGTATGCCACCATGCCTGGCTAATGTTTTAAACTTTTTTTGTAGAAATGAAATCTCATTATGTTGCCCAGGCTGGACTCAAACTCCTGGGCTCAAGCTATCCTGTTGCCTTGGTCTCCCAAAGTTCTGGGATTACAGGCATGAGCCACACGATCTCACCTGAATTTTATCTGCCATCATTTTCTGGAACTCCCATTAGTCAGATATGATCTTCTGAAACCACAATCTTCTAATTTTCTTGTATTTTTTCTTCCTATTTTTAAAAGTTCTATTATCTTTTGATTATATTTTCTGTCAGATTTCTATGACTTCATTGCACGGTCCTTGTATCAAATCTTAAAATTTCTACTATTTTTAATTTTCAGAAGCATGTTCTTGTTTTTTATTCTGTTGTTTAATGAATGCAATATCTTCTCTTACCTCCTTAAAGACATTTTGTTTTTTTTGGAGAGTTATTCTGCTTCATACATTGCTATTTCTTGTGAGTTTTTATTTTTGTGCAGTTTGTTTTATATTTTGTACCAAGTTGGAGGCTTTCCTCAAATGTCCATTGGTTCCTTGATATCTATTTATATATTAAGTGTGAGAAACTAAATTGCTGGTTGGACACTGCATTGTGTTGAAGGGATTTCTCAGCAGTTAACTGGCTCCCTGCAGTTGATTGGTGGATCTAACACACTTCGTTAGAGGATCCTGCATGTCAGTATGTGTAGGCTCTTTCTCTAAGAGAATGCAGTTACTGCAAAGAAGAATCCTTCAGTTGCCTGCAGAGGCTGAAGAATGAAGGCATTGAGTCCTTACTGCCAACATTCTTACTGCTGAGTGTTCAAGGGGCTGGGGTCTGTCAGTGTGTAGACTTTCTGAGTTTTCAGTAGGGTATCGCTCACCCAACTTTCACTTTTTCTTATATTCCCAAGTTTAGAGCATCCCTGCTGAAAATGTCCAAATGAATTTTCTACAGAATACGTCTCTCACCTCCTCTTTTAGATTGGTGGTCAGGGGGCGGGGGACACTTGAGGCTCTAAATGCTGTTATAGACTCAGACCAATTCCTCCATTTTCAGCCCCATATTGCACTTTTGCCTTCTACAGTACCCAGTACTTAACATTTTGACACTTTCTGTAGTTGTGTGGTGCTGAATTAACTTATTTCTCAGTTACATTCTGCTTTCATTCTCTGCAAACTATCTGTTCACTTTCCATCTAAGCATGTTTTTGCTTTCAGAAACTGCTGACAGCAATAATAGACGGTATTCAGTGGCTTATGAAGCTGATGAACCAGTCGGTAGGCTGTTTGTCTCCACCTTGGATACTATATATGCAGTGGATTTTGAAATACCTAATGATGGAATGCAGTGGCTTCCTTGCCTTTGGATTAGCTGTGTGAAGACATTTAGGCTGGTTTGGTTTGAGGAATCATTTCTCATGCTCCACTCTCTTTTCAGGGTTGGTGTGAGCAAGCCAGACTGTATGGGGCTTTAAATTCTGGATATGACTGATGAAGCTGATATTGTTAACCATGCCTGTCTTCAATTGTATATGTGATTAAATGTTAGCAAGAATATAGAGATAGTGGAGTGTAGGGGTTACACTAGAATAAAACCTAAATTCCATTTTTGAAGTCTCTGAGGGAGCCAAAAATACAGCACTTTGTCTCCTTGAGTTCTGAAGAAATTGAGAAATAAGAAGAGCAAGGTAGGGGGACAGCAAAACATCAGCTTGATTAACAAGGGAGGCTGAGCTAGAATGGTGCTTTACCTTTCAGGCAAATGGGCTTCCTATGGCTGATGCCCAAGTTGAGCACACTTGCTCAGCAATCCGCAGGTCCACACAGGGTGGAGAGAGAAAAGCACTGCTCCATGGGGGAATAGGGAGTGAGGTGAGCTCAACATGACCAGTTTACCCAAATGTACTGTTAGGGCAGTTAAATCCCTTAAATTCCTCTTCAAAGCATTAGCCTCCTAGTCATCTGCTATTAACAAACCCCTCCTTCTGCTTCTATCATGCACTCACCTTATTTACAAAAGTTTAAGTCTTTGCCAGCCAGGATCAGTTTAGAGTGCGTGGTCTAACCCCAGCCAATGAGGGAAAGACACAGAAGTAGAGACTGCATTAGGGATAAAAAACCCCTTCATTCCTTTGTTCAGTGTGCTGTTGCAGCAGCTAAAAGTGCAAATAGCACCCTTCTACAGAAGTAAATTTACCTTGCTGAGAAATGCTTTGTTCAAGTGCTCATCTTCTTTGCAATTCCGAGCTTGTGTTTCCGACAGTACCTGTCAGGTGAACCTTTCTGCCTGAGACCCTACCCCTATGGAGGAAGAAGGCAGCAGCAGGGGGCCAGCAGTATTACACTGTTGGACTTCCTGGAAATTGTGACAGGTATCCAGAGCTGAGAAAAAGCAAGGCCCTAAAACACAGGTTGGCTTTCAATATCCAGCACCAGCCTATACCTAATCTCCCTTCAAGCCACTCTGACCATGGCTCACTGTCCCCCAGCCACACTGGCTGCCATCTGCATTGTCTGCTGTTAGTGGCCTTTGCAGTCACTGTTCTGCCAGGAACTCTCAAACTCTCTTCTTCCTAGACACTGTCTCATACCCTCGGATCTGCTCACATGTCACCTATTCAGGGGGGCCTTCCCTGACCACCTATCTCAAATAATGCCACTCCTTGACCCCTTCCTCTCTATTTCGTTTGTCTGGCTTTGATTTTCTTAAAAGCTCTTGCCTGTCTCTCTTCATCAGTTCATGAAGGCAGATGCTGTCCGTTTTATTCATTGTATGAGCTAAGGATATATTCAGTGACCGAGTTGATGGTTCAGTCAATTTGGAGTCTGTTCCAGCTCAGCTGCTGCCTGAAGTGTTATTGCTTGCAAAGTGGCCCAGTCAGCATGGGCCTCTATTGAAGTGCTGCACTAACTCCTTTTAAGAGTGGAGGTAGGCCGAGGTGCAGTGGCTCATGCGTGTAAGCCCAGCACTTTGGGAGGCCAAGGTAGGTGAATTGCTTGAGCCTAGGAGCTTCAGACCAGCCTGGCCAATATGGTGAAATCCCATCTCTATAACAAGTATAAAAATTGGCTCGGTGTGGTGGCATGCACCAGTGGTCCCAGCTACTTTGGAGGATGAGGTCCCAGCTACTTATGCCCAGGAGGCAGAAATTGCAGTGAGCCAAAATTGTGCCACTGCACCCCAACCCGGGAGACAGAGTGAGGCCCTGTCTCAAAAAAAAAAAAAATAAAAAGAGTGTAAGTGAAGCTCAAATGAGACAACATATGGAAGGTTGCTGAGAAATGTACCAGAATAGTGGAAGCAGGTACTATAGAGTGGTTACTGCTACAAATAGTAGTCTCTCTCAGAAGCAGGGAGAAGTTTCTTGTCACTTGAGGGAGTGGTGGTTAAACTGATGACGTTGCTGAATTTACTAGAATGATCCCCATATAAAATGTTCTCATTCATTGTTCCCAATCTTAGCCTTGTATTTGCCACACTGTGTATGCTAATGTTTTTATCTGAAAATTTTAATTATAGTCGGCAATGAAAGGAGGCAATTCTAAACAGAAAAGGGCCACGCTGACTTGAGCAAAACTAACACAAATTTCCTAGTCGAAGACACTGACTTTGCCATGAGATTTTAATGCCCTAAAGAGTAGAGAGCTTCACTTACCCCTCCAAAAGTCATTTTCAAAATGGAAAGAAGTAAACTAGAAATCCATTATGAAGCAATCTGTGGACCTGTGATTTTTCTTTATAGATAAATATACCTTTAAATCACTTGCAATTTCAGTACGTATAAATCCTGCACATGGTAAGACAAAACAATCCAGTTTATTCAGAATTCTGCTTTTATCAACAGTTACATTGAGGCAGATTTTTGTTACATTCTGTCATTTATATAGCAGTTAATGGAAAGTACCTGGACTTTGGCATCCCCTAGGTAAGACTTCAAATTCCAGCTTTGCTACTTAACAGCTGAGGGGGCATGATAAAATTATTTAACCTGGAACTGAGTTTACTCATATGAATATGTCTTACATAAAGCTCTGCTCTTAGAGCTTGTCTAAGAGTAGTGTCACAGTCAAGAAAACATAGTGCCTCTGACAGCACAGGTTTTCTTGACTGACACTATTTAACAAGGGAGCCCATTTAATTGTATTTAGCGCAGACATTCCCAAATGTTTTTCCTTATAAAATCTGTTAATATGTTACAGAATTGGTATTCCGTAAAGGACCCTGTGGGAACTCCTGGCTTGCAATAATGCCAGACATATTTAATGTAAGAAATCAGTTTTGCTTCCCTTTTCCAGTTCAGTGTCAGCCAGTCAGAATTTTCACCTGGATGCCTACCGGACAGCTTAAAGTAGATCTCTTGGAGTTTTGTGCCTTCACACCCTCCATCCTAATTCCTTCCATAGGTCTTGCCAATCTCCAATAATGGCCCCACTATTCATGTATTAGTTTCCTAGGGATGCTGTAACAATATACCACCATTTGGGTGACTTGAAACAAATGTATCGTCTCATAGTTCTGAATGCTAGAGTCCAACATTAATGTGTCATCAAGGCTGTGCTCCCTCTGAAACTTGTAGTCTAGGATCTTCCCTGCCTCTTCTAGCTGTTGGTGTTTGCCTGGCACTCCTTGGCTTGTAGATATGTCACTTAGTGTCTGTCTCTGTTGTCACATGGCATTCTCCTCTATAGTTCCCTCCTCTTATTATAAGGCCTGGAGTTATATTGAATGAAAGCCCTGCCCTACTGTAACTCCAGTATAATCTCATTGTAGCTAATTATTAGGTTGGTTCAAAATTACTTTTAATTAAGAGTAATGGCAAAAACTGCAATTATTTTTGCATCAACCTTACTGCATTTGC
Source organism: Cacajao melanocephalus (assembly GCA_963573385.1). NCBI lineage: Eukaryota > Metazoa > Chordata > Mammalia > Primates > Pitheciidae > Cacajao > Cacajao melanocephalus. The sequence continues at coordinate 28,072 of CAUYLG010067618.1, forward strand.
AAAGACCCTATTTTCAAATAAGGTCATATTTTGAGGTGCTTGGAGTTAGGACTTCAAAATATCTTCAGCTCAGCACATATGAATCCATGCAGTCACTCTGGGCAGAAAACAGGTGCTGTCTTTGCACTTCTTTTCTTTCCGTCAGCCATTTTATCTGGTCTATGAGCAAATACTCATAGATCTGCCTTCAAAATGTAGCTGACCATTTCTCATTACCTCCCCTGCTACTCCTTGATCCCAGACTTTGTCATCTCTCCTGGATTATAACCTCAGCTTATTAGGTATCCTGGTTCCATCCTGATTCCCCTTATGTCTACTTGTTAGATAGCAACCAGAGCAATCATGTCACAGAGTACAACAGTTGATATTCCTCCCTTACTCAGAACCCTCCGATGGTCTCTCATTATCATTAGAATAAAATGCTAACACCGATGAAGGAAGATAAGACTCTCCTCGCTCTGCCATATCTATCTCCCCAGCCTCCCTGTGTACCACCCCCTCCCCAATTGACCATGCCCATAACCCACACTAAGCACCTGCCTGTACCTCAGGGCCTTTGCACTGTTTATTTAAGCCTGGCTCCCTCTCATCTCAGATCATCTACCCAGAGATGTGCTTCCCACTCATTGTTAGCTGAAACACTTGCACCCTATCTGGCAGAGACCAGAGAAAGTTTTTTTTGTTTTTAAAATTATTTTTATTTATTTATTTATTTTGAGACAGTCTCTGTCACCCAGGCTGGAGTGCAGCGGTACAATCTCGGCTCATGCAACCTCCGCCACCTGGATTCAAGTGATTCTCATGCCTCATGAGTAGCTGGGATTACAGGTGTGCGCCACCAAGCCTGGCTAATTTTTGTATTTTTATTAGAGACGGAGTTTCACCATGGTGGCCAGGCTGGTCTTGAACTCTTGACCTCAAGTGATCTGCCTGCGTCGGCCTCCCAAAGTGCTAGGATTACAGGCGTGAGCCATCACGCCTGGCCTAGAGAGAGTTTTGTCACCAGTCATGAAGGCAAGCTCTCAGGAAACGAGAGAAACAGGAAAGAGATAGCTGTCCCTGGGAGGGAAAGGATCAATAACTAATGGGTCCCCCCAAATCAGATTTACATGCGAGTCGCAATTTAAACAAATGATTTTCTTGTGCTAATCTGAATTTGGAAAGGAAATTCCTAACTAGGAGATCTGAGAGAGCTGATTTTGGTAAGAAAACAAAAAAAGCAAAAAAAAATCTTAACCTTTGTTGTTTTTCAATTAGTTGTCCCAGGATCTCATCTGCAGGTTCTGTAGCTAGTGGGGTATCTCAGCCACCCTACATTGCCTGCCAGAAACTGTAAGGGGGAAAAAAAGAATCTTTTCCTCATCCATCACAAGGTTCACGGCTGAGACCCCTGTAACAAATAAAAAGAAAAAAAAAAACAGATTAAATGAGAAAAGTATAAAAGTTGTATTTAATATCAGTTTTCAGTGACACAGAATCCTTCAGAATACAAAGCCCCACAGACCCAGGGAAAACTGTGTCTTTAGGGACATTGTGCAGAGGTGTGATTGGAGGACAAAGGGTGTCACCTAATGGTAATGAATTGGGGAACTCATCAAGGCCTGTTGGTTCAGATTCTTTTCAGCCTCAGCGTGACATTCCTTCCCTCTGGGTATAGGGCAGGACCCTTCTGGAATGAGGGTCTTATGACCTACTTTCAGGGGAAGTAGGTCAGAGAATTCTTTCATGGCCAGCTCTCCGGAGAAAAAGGTGGGAAAAGGTCAGAGAGCAGCCTTCCTGCTTTTGCTGTTCTCTCAATTTCCTGCAGTTTAAAATGCTATGGCAAGGTGTTGTTATTTTGGGGTATCACGTTCTGAGTCCTGACACCTCAGTTCCTTGCTTTACCACTTGCTAACTGTGAACCTGGGCAAGTCACTTAAATTCTCTGAGGATCAGTATCTCATCTATAGAATAAGATGACAAGGTAAGGTCATTTCTAATCTTTACCTACCTGGTTAGAAATAAGAACAAAGAATCAGCATAGTTTGTTGTACGTAGTAAGCGTTCAGTATTTGGTAGCTATTAACTGGTATCATGATCACGATGGTGCCTTTAATCACAGGCATGACCCTTCTGTTTCAAAACTGTTGAAAAACATTTGGGGATAATGTCTATATTTTACTTTTCACCACATGCCCACTTAAATTTCCCTTCTAGTTGGAGTGGGATTTCAAGGTAAAGCTCCAGACTATGGTGTCAGATTATATTATTTTCTCCTCTTCCTGATTTCTCATTCTCTACCTGCCATGTACCTCTAGTTTCCTTTTCCTGCATATCCAAGGCTGTGGTGGCAGAGATAAGGATAACTAATTTATTAGAGAGATTAGACACCACTGTCTGATGCCAGAGAGGGGCCTGTGAAAATGAGAGGGGCGTGCCTCAGTGCCACTTAAGCAAAAGGTTGCCCTTTACCTTGCCTATCACGAGTGTGTCCTCCCTGGGAAAAGAATACTTCAAGGGTGTTGTCCAGGATGTCAACATAGTGAGACTTTGTCTCTTAAATAAACTCCTGGGCTCAAGTGATACTCCCACCTCGGCCTCCCAAAGTTCCGGGATTATAGGCATGAGCCAGTGCTCCCAGCAGTAACTTGATTGCAGCTACATGGTTATTATATGAAAGATATGTATCCTTTGATTGGAGTAATTGATAGTGTAAAGTGGGGAAGTGGAAAGGAGTGAAGGGGAGAGCATAAGTATTGTTTAAATAGCTGCTCTTTGTTTCTTTGTCCTCATTCTGCAGATTTTGTTTTTGATTCTTTTTTCATTGGCAAGACACACACCTCCAGAGGCATTTTCAGGTTTCTTTTCTTGAGGTCTTGAAAATCTGATGATGTTACTGGTAGATCACATAGGGGAGACCCGGCCAGTATTTTCCCTTTTTATCTCTTCTGCTGGTCAGGTCGATTGGAATTGGAGTGTGAGCTAATGAAAAATAGCATCTAGCTCATTTTACCAATAATGAAGATGAGGCCAGTGTGTGCAGGTAAATGTTTAACATTTGGTCTCTGGGGGGAAAAAAAGCCCTGATTTGTGGTGTTTGCTGGTTACTGTGGTGTAAACACTCCTACCATAGTTGATTTCAAGCTACCAACAAGGTTACTTAACATGTAGTAGGAAAAAGATGCCCAGAAACAAACCATCATATGTATAATCTGTCTACCAGACAGATACAGGAAACATAACTCTAGATCACAGATAAGAGTAAAATGTAGAAAAATCATCAGGAAATAATTTTTGAGAGCTTTGAACATATGTTTTAAAATGTAATTTCTTCAATAAGTTATAACAGTTTAACAGTGGCTCTATTGAACAACTGACTCTCAACTGTCCTGAAAATTCAACCATCAGCTCTCTTGTTCTGGCTCTAGCATATCAAGTGGGACCCAGACAAGTTGCTGTCTTACACAAAGTCCCCTGACGAGTCATGGCAGAACCTGGATTATTACAGAGCTGTTTCTAAAAACCAAACTTCTCCAGACAGATTTACTTATCAATGTTTCTGTTTATTCATTTGTTTATTTACTGGATCTTCTAACAATCTATGAAAGGGATTTAGGACTATTACAGGTTGTTATTATTTATCGAGACAGATTGAGTCAGAATATTTGAATATATCTAGAACAAAGGTAGGAGAGTGGGCCAGGCATGGTGGTTCATGCCTGTAATCCCAGCACTTTGGGAGGCCTAGGTGGGAGGATCACCTGAGGTCAGGAGTTTGAGACAAGCCTGGCCAATGTAGTGAAACCCAGTCTCTACTAAAAATACAAAAAATAGCTGGGTGTGGTGGTGGGTGTCTGTAATCCCAGCTACTCAGGGGTGGAGGCAAGAGAATCACTTGAACCCAGGAGGCAGAGGTTGTAGTGAGCTCAGATCACACCACTGCACTTCAGCCTGGGTGACAAAGCTAGACTCTGTCTCAAAAAAAACCAAAAAAGGTAAGTGTGGAAAGTGTAAGGTCTTTTAGGCTGACCTTGCTGTGGACACCATGGTAACCTCTGTGACCTGCACAGACACTCCAGATGAGTTCCTGGAACTGGAAAGCCTGAAGTAACTGGAAGACCACGAAAAGGGGAAGAACGATCAATCCCAGCAGGTGCCTAATTAAATTGAGACTTTCTTCTATTGTTCCTTATTCCCACCTCAACTGATAAGGCAATCAGACTTTGTAACTGACCTTGGTCAACCTCATGACTCCAGACACTACAACCCCCTCCCAGCTTGGAAAAACCACCCTAAACTGTAGCTTCTGTAATTTTCCACTGCCTATCCCAAACCTATAAAACCAACTCCTATCTGACTGCCCGCAACTGACTCTCTTTTCAGACTTGGCCCGCCCATACCCGGGTGAATAAACAGTGATTTAGCTCACACAAAGCCTGTTTGCAGGGGTCTCTTCATTCAGAGCATGCATTTTAACAGAAAGCAGATGAGGTTTAGAGGCATAAGTAAATTCTGGCTTTGAGTCTTGGCCTTGTCACCTTGATCAAGTCAACTACTTCCTGGTTAAAGTTTTCTAGTCTGAAGATGAAGGAATTGGACCACATGAACATTTAATATCTTGTAGGTCTAAAATATCATGGTTCATTACTTAGATCCATCAATTCAATAATATTTGCTTATTACCAACTATATGTACTCTCATTATCAACTGTACACCAGGAAGAATGAAATACAGATAAATAATATCTCACATTTATGCAGAGCCTTCTGATTTACCGAAGAAAAAATTTACTTTGAGTCTCGGATTCTGTGGCTTTAGGAGATCTGGACACATCTTAACAGAATGTTACAGAAAGAAGCAGCTATTCTAGAAGTACGAATAGAACCTTATTCCTAGGAAACAGAAGAGGTCATAACCAGGTAGTAATAAGGAATAAGGAATATGCACTTTTTTTTTTTTTGCTATGTCTAGCAGTTGCTTCAGTTTGTTTTTTAAAACCCTAAATTATTTTTTTCTGAGTATAAGATTTTTATAGAAAATTTAGAAATTAAGTATTAAATAAAGAAAAAATGCCATATATTCAATCTGATATCCTGGTTTTCTTTAATAACATTTTATCATATTTTTCAAAACATTCTTAATAAAAGCATTTTAATTGCTGTATATATAATAATTTTATCTTTTTGGTGTATAGTAACTTATCTGATGTCTTATTGTTGGAAATTTTATTTTTAGACAGTTTTAATTATTCTAAAGAGCACTGTGGATAAATAGCTTTGTTCCATGTCAAAAATTATACACTGGACACATGATTTCCAACTTTAATATTTAAAGTTTAGTAAGACAATTTTAGCAAATTACAGACTTTTGACCTTTAGGTTCTTTGATTCTGTCAGTATTGCTTTACGTTTACCTAGATTTTATTCTGTTCCTAAACATTTATTAAGAAGAACATTTTATTTGAATTCTTCAATATGATATGTTTGAACTGGAAATAGCACCAATGTTTTGATATGATTTCAAGTGGGTATGACAAAGTGTAGGGTTAACAGTTTTTTAACTTTCTGTGGGAGATAACCTCTATCTAGTACAAGGTTTGTTGGTTTAGAAATTGCTCAATATATGTTCAATAAAGAAAAAGATTTATGCTAATGTAGGATAGGCAAAAACATATGAGAGAGTGTTAAAACCCACTTCTCCATTTATGATACTAGCTTTCATTCTCATAAGGAGAGAGAACAGCTAAGCACAGTTCAGGAATTCTGGCTTTTGAATGAAAACTGTGAAATTAAGTATGTCGGTGCTTTAATTCACCTACGTGGGAAACCATGCCTCAAATAGTTATTTGATTAAATGTTAATGAGATCTAAGTTGACCCCATTCTTACTTTTATGTATTAGATTTATATTTATTAAAACAGGACCAGTTTTACCTCTTTCCTTTTTTAATATCTTTGAAACAACATCTGCTTACAAGGGAAGTGCTGTAACTACCCTGGTTATTTAAATATTAATGGCTTCCATTAAAGGGGGCTAGGGGTTGGCAGCAGGAGGGTTGAGAAACTGGATGGCATGACTCATTTCTTGTTTCTATCCCCAGGAAAAAGAAACCTCTTACTTAAAGAGCTTCTTCCATTATTTTTTTAAACAGGGCATATATATATATATATATATATATATATATATATATATATTTTTTTTTTTTTTTTTTTTCCTGAACCAGTTAGAGAGTAAGATTGTTTATTTCAGGCATTCTTTGAAAGTAGCTACGCTATAAAAGCATCAGTATAAATAAGTTAACATAATTTTAAAAAATGTTTTAACAGAGCCAGAGAGGTCATTACCCTGGAGCTTCTTGGGAACCTAATTTCAGTTCTTAAATTCATTTTGTTCTTTATTATAGTCAATAACAGGCAAAAGCATTTTTTAAGTCCATACTGGATTTGGTTGGCCTTATTTACATTAAGTGTGGGGAATTCTATTAAATTAAATGAGAGACATGACAAGGGTTATATATTCAATCACATTATAATTATAAACCTTTATCTTCTTGGGGAAATGTGCCTGAAAAGCTTTAAAAATTTGCTACAACCAATATTTTTATGTTATGCCAAATTGGGTTGTAATAAGCATGTGGTTAAAAGATTTTTACACATTTTGTATTTTTAAGATGTTCTAATGGCTTGGCATTTTAAAGCACTGAACAAAAGCAGGCATTGTATTTGCATAATTGTGTACCTCTTTTTGCATCCAGAAATGTGAGTGTGTAGAATACTAACTCATTTCATGTATTTTATTTAGAATTTACAGCTAAGAACATGAGTAATTTTTCATGCTGAAATAGCAGGAATACAGAGTCATGTAACGGCCCTGGTGTGCTTGTTCTAATTTCCTACACAGCAAGGTCAGGATTAGGGTGAGACAAGAGAGACACTGCCTCAGGTGTAAAAGTTAAGAAAGTGTCAAAAAAAAAAAAACAAAAAACCGTCAACATCAATAGAATTTTAATGTAATAGTTAAAAAACTGTGTAATACAGAGAAAAGTTAACAATGATAAAAATGGTCCGCATTTTAGATGAAGCTGAGATCTGGCCCTGCGTCTGCACTTCCTCGCGTCTCCCTAGTCCTGGCCTTGAGTGCGGTCAAGTCCTGGTTTCTCTACCTTCATGTCCTTGCATGAGACACTCTTTTGATTCAAGTTTTCCTTATCTGAATTTGTTGACAATAATCTTCACTTTCCTAGTATCAAGGAGTTTTTCCTTGGCTGAATTTTAGTTAGGCTTCTGAGTCTTCTGCTAGGCCCATTTGTGTACTTCCTTGTAATAATCGGTTTTAGCAAAGGACACTGCTAAGTTTTATGAAGAACCACTAAGACCAACGTCTGATTGCCTCAGTGTTCTGACCAGGTTTCTCATCCTGTCTGATCACCCTGGCCTGTCTGCCGAAAGAATCCTGTTAGGTCAGTTTACCGACATCCACCTTACCCCAGTGCTTCCTTTGAGTAATTTTTCATCCACTGACCCCCACAGTGCTCCTTGGCTATAAATTCCTGCTGGCCTATGCTGTGTTTGGAGTTGAGCCCAATCTCTCTTCCCTGATGCAAGATCCTGTTGACTGCAAGGTCCCTATGCCTCTCTTTATCCTGATAAAGTCTTTGTCTCCACGCTTTTACAAATATCTTTCAGTCATTTTTTCTTTAACACTGGTGAAATTAGGAGATTTAAATCAGCTACAAATACATGGGAAAGCCCACTATAAATCTAACTGACATATTGATGTATATGTAAATCATTATACAATTTTATACTGTCATTATCATGCCAGATGAATCCAGATGAATAAGCAAACAACAGATTTGAAGATCTTTGGAAGGCTTTGTGCTCATAGTTTGGGGCCTAGTGTCTTGAATTTACATACCAGCTAGCAATAAGGGGAGAGTCCTAAGGAGAGTTGTAGGACCCTTCCTTTCTGGTTTTTTTTGTTGTTGTTGTTGCTGCTGCTACTGTTCTTTGATACAAACTAGGGGTTATAAGAGATAGAGGACATAACCAGAAATGCATTGCTTCTTTGAAGTTTCCTGGCAAAGTGTGCATGCATGCCTGAGGTCTCACCTTTGCTTAAGCTCTTTCCACCCACCTGTGATGCCTTTCCCATTTCTTCCACCTCTCTGAGAAACATTCACCTTTTATCCACATCTGACTTTGGTAAGGCCTCTCTATGATCTCTTGGCCTGAAATGTGTTCTCAATCCTCTGCCCTTCTGTGGCAGCATAATGGTTTCTACCACTCATTTATGGTCTTTTACAGAGTTCTTGTGATCTTGAGGCTTAATCTAATCCTCCATTGAATTTGCTTTCCATACTGAATTTTTTAAAATGACAGTGATTCACACCTATAATCCCAGCACTTTGGGAGGCTGAGGTGGGAGGATTGCTTGAGCCCAGAAGGTCAAGGCTGCAGTGAGCCGTGATTGTGCTACTGCATTCTAGCTTGGGCAACAAGCAAGACTCTGTTTAAAAAAAAACAAACCGTAGTTTAAAAATAACTGACATTGTAAATCCCTTGAAGAATCTCCCATTAACCTGTGAATTTAAGGGTGAGCAGGGACTGAGTGTACTTATCTATGGTACTAACCAAGGTGCTTCCAAAGAGTCTTTACACACAATAATTTAAGTGGATAAATGAATTTATTGCACGTAAAAGGGCCAGGTAAATATTTACTCTTTTAATTCATTTGCGGAATGCTGTTTTTATCCTAGACCTGGAGAGATGGTTGGTGCTATGTGGAAGGTGATTGTTTCGCTGGTCCTGTTGACGCCTGGCCCCTGTGATGGGCTGTTTGGCTCCCTATACAGAAGTGTTTCTATGCCACCTAAGGGAGATGGAGGACAGCCATTATTTCTTACCCCTTACATTGAAGCTGGGAGTATCAACAAAGGTAAGTAAGTTTAATTAAATCAGAAAACCACTGCTATGAATTCAACAGGTTTTCTTAAAACGGGTAATTCATAGAATGCAAAATATATTTCAGTATTTTTACTGAGTCGTTTTGTTTCAAATACATGTAATGTTTTTGTTTGTTTTTTGTTGTTTTTTTTTGAGACGGAGTCTTGCTCTGTCGCCAGGCTGGAGTGCAGTGGCGCAATCTCGGCTCACTGCAACCTCCGCCTCCTGGGTTCAAGTGATGCTTCTGCCTTAGCCTCCCAAGTAGCTGGGATTACAGGGGCCCACCACCAGGACTGGCTAATTTTTGTATTTTTAGTAGAGATGGGGTTTTACCATGTTGATCAGGCTGATTTTGAACTCCTGACCTTTAGTGATCTGCCCGCCTCGGCCTTCCAAAGTGCTGGGATTACAGGTGTGAGCCACTGCCCCCAGCCTATTTGAAATATTAATGACTTGATGTCATATGTTACCAGAGTTTTTAGCTAAAATTAGAATTAGACAGGGCTGAATTACCTGCATGGTTGAGTTGCAGCATTTTATTTATAAGACTAGTAGAGTGCCTGTCCTGCAGTGGGCACTTAATGCTAATACTGTCCTTAAAACTTACTATGAGTCAATCACTGGTTCCAAGCTTTCTGCATGAACTTATTTAAACATCTCAGCATCCCAGGGAGGTGCACATTTACACATGTGAAACCAAAGCAGAAAGAGATTGAGCTACTTGCCAGAGTTCACGCACATAACAGCTGGTATGTAGGCTTTATATGAAGACAGTCTCACTGCAGCCTCTCTGCTGTGCCCCGTTAGCCAGCATGTCTAGGCCTTAGTTTTCTCATTAAGATAAGATGGAGATTTAACAACTTACCCAACTTGCAGAGATGTTAAGAAAATCCAATGAAATAAGGCACATGAACATTCTTTGTACCCTATAAGTTGTTCTCCAAATATGAATGTTTGCAAATGGCTTTATTTAGAGATTGTGGGTTTTTCTACTGTTCCTACTGAAAGGAAAAACGATATCAGTTAGTGTTATTGGAGACTAAAATTTATGACCTGCATCTGCTCTTTTTTTTTTTTTTTTTTGGACAGAATCTTGCTCTGTCATCCAGGCTGGAGTGCAGTGGCACAATCTTGGCTCACTGCAACCTCTGCCTCCTGGGTTCAAGTGATTCTTCTGCCTCAGCCTCCTGAGTAGCTGGAACTACAGGCGTGCACCACCATGCCAGGCTAATTTTTATATTTTTTTGTAGAGATGGAGTTTCGCCTTGTTGGCCAAGCTGGTCTCGAACTCCTGACCTCAAGTCATCCGCCTGCCTCAGCCTCCCAAAGTGCTGGGATTATAGGCATTAGCCAACACACCTGGCCCTGTATCTGCTCTTCTTAGTTCTTTGTGCTTAATTACTGTGCAGGCAAATGACTTCAACTTTCTGGACTTCAGTAGGTTCCCGAGCTATAAAATAGTAGACAGGTAGCTATTCTGAGGGGCTGTTTGCAAAGAGCAGCAGAGAAACAGGTGGTGGTTGAAGGGAGCACTGGGCTCCAGGGAGGGTCTTTAACAGAACAGGAGAGAATGTTTGCTAACAGAAATGATGAGCAGGGAGCTGGTTTGGTTTGGGGAAACTGCTGGAGACTGTTTAAGGAGGTGAGAGGGATCTGGCACACAGGAGCCCCAAGGTTGCCCCTTGTCACAGGCGGGAAGGCAAAGATGGGGCCTGTGAAGCTGGCAGGTTGGCAGATTTGATGGGAATGAAGAATAACTGGAAATTTTAGACAAAGATCATTTTAAAGATCAAAAGTAAATCTAAATACTCTATAAAGAAATTTAAAATAAAGCAGATTATCTTCATTGGAAGTACTCTCATAGCCAATAGGATGTCGTTTTTTGGTTTTCATTTTACATGAAGACATTCCCATATTTTAAGGGTATGTGTCAATGCTGTTCATATGTCTTTTTCTGAAATACACATTGGCTTCAAGTTTCACCATGTCTTTTCTAAGGAAAGATGAAAAACTTTGATAATGTAGTTAGTGTACCTAGCATAGAGAAGTCATGGGAAGACAGCTGCCCTACTGTCTCAGCATGTGAAGAGGCAAAGTATCAATAACTCAAACCCTCCAAATTGGATCACATGCACGTATTTCAGCTTCCTTAACAAGTGGATTCTGATGGCTTAGATTTATGTTCATTAACAGTAAATCAAAGCAAACCATTTGATTTAGGGATGGAAAGGAGTTAAGTAATTGTTAGAACTGAATTCTACCAATCCACATATGAGGAAGTTGAGCCTGAAATACTTCACTCGAGTTGCCCAACGGGATGTGTGCAATAGAGTTGGGTAGCAGAGATGGGCTTAGGACCCATATCTTCTGACTTTCTGCTCTGTGATTTGCCTGCTATAATTTAGTTCCATTTGTTTCAGAAGCTTCTAAGGTGCTCTTCTAAAGTGACCAGATGCATACGGACAAAACAATTAAGGAATTAGGCAGTACATGCTCAAGTATTAACTTGGAAGTAAGTGCACTGCAGATTCGGAGAAGGAACCTATCCCTGTTGTTTGGCATAATCTAGGGAGAAAATACTAGAGCCGTAGTAGTTACAGTAAAAATGATAAGTAGCTAACATCTAGTCATTATATCCCTAGTACCTAGCATAGTACCCATACATAATAGGTATGTATCAATGTGTGGGGTTTAAATTTGGGTACCAGCCCTGTCCCAGGCATTGTACTTTACATCCATTTGCTCATTTAATCTCAGAGCAACCTTAAGAAAGAATGCATAAGCGTTGTTGCCATTTTATAAATGAGAACACTGAGGCCTGGAGAAACCAAATAGCTTGCCTAGGGCCATAAAATTAGTAAGTGACAGAGCTGGAATTAAAACCTATACTGGCCAATCCCAGGGCCCATAGTATGAACCACTATGCTATATGACCAGCTCTGGACTTGAGTGTGTTGGGTAAGATTTATGTAAATAGCAAAAGGTCTGTGCCTACCGAATGAGGGAAACAGCTTAAACAAAGGCATTAAGTGAAAGTGACCATGGTATATTTGTATCATACATCTGGTGGAACCAAGTAAAAAGAACACCAAGAAATCTATTTGAGAGACTGTTGACATCGCTCCTGTTCTTTTTCTTGCCTGTGAGCATTCCTCAGTTACGAGTATTAGCAGCAGCTGAGAAAGATTCCAAGGGAGATAGTTTTGTCTTCCACCCTCCTATGTCAAGATTGGTAGATCTTCATGTGATGATCGACAACGTTTAAAATATTAAATCTGTGTGTAATACTACTTTCTAAAGTTAGGTTACACAGCCAAATTCTTTGAACAGAATTTTAAATGGCTGATTCAAAATCTGGTACATCTGGGTATTCAAATGTAGCCCTGACAACATAATTAAGGATAATTTTATTCATCCGCTTTGCTGAAAGTTCAGGAAGCTCTGGACAGATGGTCAGCTCACTCCCCTAAATCCCTTTTGTTTATCGAGTCTGTCAAAACCCTAGGAATGTGAGTCTTATTATTGCAATGGAACATTTTCGAGATAAACAGTAGCTCACAAAAAGACAAGGGACATTTTTATGTTTTAAATCCCCAATTAGCTGGCTTAGTTTTATGTAATTGTAATTGCATGTTTACTTTCTCTGAAGCTAAAATAAATCTTTACTCCCTGAAACAAAATGAATGTAGGAGGCACATTTCAGCTTGTTTATAAACACTGAATGTTCACACGATAAAGATTATTTTACTAGTAGGTCCTAATTTATTGTTACTTATGATCTGGTAATGTCTGTCCACACTGGTGATAATTTGAGTGTTTGTGAATCTGACATGCATGCTGATTAGCTGGTTCAAGCCCTTTGTTGGTTACACTCCAGTATTTTTGAAAGTGTTAATATCACAAACACTAGTAGCAGTAAAAACCAAGGAGGAAGTAAAATCACTTCAAAGAAAGCCTTTTCCTTTTTAAAACTGTTCTAAACATTCATATTATGAGACATGGTGCCAGAAACATAGAAACTCCTATATCTTGGGAGTTTGTTTTCCAAATTCAACTAATAGAAGGATGCACAGGACATTTGAAAATACAAAAAGTCATTTTAGTTGATGAAATTTTTAATCATTTTACTGGGATTTAGTGGAAATTTAAAATTTGAAACAGGGCAAAACATTTTTTATAGGCTAGAGAAAAGTTCTAAATTTCTTAACATCTCCTTTTTTTTTTTTTTTTTTTTTTTTTTTGAGACTGAGTTTTACTTTTGTACCCCAGGCTGGAGTGCAGTGGTGCGATCCTGGCTCACCACAACCCCCACCTCCTGGGTTAAAGTGATTCTCCTATCTCAGCCTCCCAAGTAGCTGGGATTGCAGGCATGAGCTACAACGCTAGGCTAATTTTGTATTTTTAGTAGAGAGGGGGTTTCTCCATGTGGTCAGGCTGGTCTCGAACTCCCGACCTCAGGTGATCCTCCCATCTTGGCCTCCAAGAGTGCTGGGATTATAGGCGTGAGTCACTGCACTCGGCCAAGATCTCTTAACAAGTTCTGCCTTAGGAGGTTTTCGTAGAAATACGCTAATCCTAGTGCATTGTCAGTAGTGCTTTTTTATTCAGTTCATTCATTTATTGACTTGTTCATTCCTTTGTTAACGTTCGTTCGTTAAAAAGTATTTATTGAATGTCTTAGGTGTGTAAATCAGCATGCAGAGTCCCAAAGTATGCAAAGTTAAATAAGACAAATTTCCTGCTTTCCAGCCTCCTGACCGAGGAGGGAAGGTCTGAAATACACTCAAGTGCAAGGTAGCAGAGAAGCTACTTTGGCATCCTCCAGAAGGGAGGGATAAGTGAACATCTGAATCATTTGAGAGCAGGTTGTGGGCCCTGTGTGATGCTGGTCTTGGGACAGATAGATTGATTCAATCATCCTCTTCTCCATTTCATTCCCTCCAGCTCCTTTCTATTATATATTTTCTCTTTTTCTCATTATACTTTGACTTTTCTCATTTTTCTGTCTCTCTCAAATCCTCTTCTTTGCATTTACCTCTCTGAGGTCCACATCTCTCTCATTTCCAATCCGCAGTTTTGAAAATCTTCTCTACTCTTTTTTTGGCGGTGGGTGTTTGATTTTGCGAAGATTAATAGTTTTGCTAAAAATGTTTCTAAAGCATTTTAAAGGCTGCCTTGCCCTTGGGATTAGGGGGTGGTCTTTCTGTGGGCTAATTAAGAGTGGAAGTGAAGAAAAGGAAAAAGAAAAGACAGATGGTGGGAAGAGTGGGAGGGGAGGAGCGGCAAACACCACTTGTTCCAAACACCTCCCTTTTCTTTCTCACGAGATCATCTTCTCTTTCTCTTTGCCTTTTTACCGATGGAGGAGGGGATAGACCTCATTGGGGACAGAATGGGAAGACCTACAGAGAGGTTGCATTAAGCAACCTTCCCTGGGAGAACTGGGCTGAGCCAGAAAAAGGAAATGCTTCTAGACATCACTTGTAGTGGCCAAGGGCTAATGTTAACTTTCCCTTCCAATTGACTGAACCCTTATTTTATGGGCAGTGCTAAGCTAAGGGTTCAGATGCATTTTTCTTGTTGTTTGATCCTCACAGAAAGCGCAGGATAGAGGAATCGGCACTTATATTTTGCATAAAAGGAAAGAGGCTCAGAGATGGAGCAGCTTGCTGGGGAGCCCTAATGTAGTTAGGATTCCAAACCCAGGTCTGTCGGGCTAGGAAACCCATGCTGTCCTATTGTGCCAGCCGAACAGGACCCTCACGGACCACCTATGGAGACCTTTCCTTTGTCCCCATGACCTCTCCTCAGAGGTGCTCCCTGTTCCCAATCAGCAGGTGCATTACACAAGACAGCAACATTAGTTCTGCTCCCCTACCTGCCAGCTTCTTTCTATAAGTTTTACATGTGGGGGGCTCCTTTAATCCAGGTGGCCCTCAGGCAGTCCATCTTCCACAGAGAAGACGCTGAAGTACAGGGAGGTTAAATGCCAGTCCAGAGGGTAACTAGCTGGTCGATAGGAGCGTTAGGATCAGCAAAGTACTAAAAAGAAAAGTAACTGTGTGGTTTAGATGAGAGGTTTCCCTTTTGAGAGGCATGCCTATATATATAAACACATATATGTGTATGTGTATATATATATATACACACACATATATATAAATACATATATGTGTATGTGTATATATACACACATATATATTTTATATATATACACATATATGTGTGTGTGTGTGTGTGTATGTGTATGTGTATTTGGGGACAGGGTCTCGCTGTGTCATCCAGGCTGGAGTGCAGAGGTATGATCACAGCTCACTGCAGCCTCAGCCTCCTGGGCTCAAGCGATCCTCCCACCTCAGCCTCCCAAGTAGCTGGGACTGCAAGCACTGCCACCGTGCTTGGCTAAGAGGCATGCCTCTTTTAAAAGAGAAACTAGTGGTACCAAAGCAGCAGTGTGCTGGTAGAAGTTTAACAGCCAGCCCTTGGAGTCAGGACCCTGAGTTGTAGCCTCTATTCCCTTGCATGTAGATAGTGTCACATTGGCCTATTTTATCCTATCAATCTTGTCCCTGAATGCTGAGCTGGGCAGAGATGCTAACAGTTAGCCCTCCAGAGTCTAAGGGTCCACCTACCACCAAAGGCATCTTTAGTTGATGGCATGTGAGGAGTCAAGCTTCCTGACCTACTAACCAGTCTCCAACTTAATATGGCTCAGACTTAAATCACTTTTCTTGAGTGATTAGTTCCTACTGCGGACACATTGTTTGTCACCACTAAAGGATTGTTCTTTGCCCAGACTTTCCCTTTTACTTCCCCACCATGTTCTGCTGTTTTCTGTTCCTTTGTCACTCCCTTCCTGACCACTGCTTCCCTTCCCACTCCCTGCCACCTGCACCTTCTGACACTCTCTAGTTCACAGCCCTGGGGGAAGGAACAGACTCTGCAGCCTGACTGCTGGGTTTGATCCCAGCTCTCCTCTACTGGCTGTGTGACCTCAGGCAAATCACTTAATCCCTCTGTGCTTCAACTTTCTCATCTGTAAAGTGAGAATAAGAATTATGCTTCCCTCATCATTCAAAGCCCTGGTATTGTGGCCTTGTAAACATCTGCTCCTAGCAGCATTCTTTACTTCCGGGCATCCTCAGCCATCTGAGCATCCCCAGTTACTCCTTCCCTGTGTTTGTTGCAATCGTGCCATAAGAAAGCCAGGACCCCTGCCCTCTATAGCTGAACCTTGTCCTGTTTGGCTCCCCTTGAGTAGCCATGAGGTCACCCCCTGGCTCCCCACTGTCCACCGCTGTACACCTCTCCCCACTGTCCATAGCTGCTCACACTCTCATATGCCTCAGTCCACTCCCCTTAGTAGATGTGACAGGCTTTTTGCCTTCCTGAAAACAAGAGCGTGAGGAACACCGGCCAGGGTGGGGCCGAGAGCTGCTCCACCACATTGTTTCTCTCGCACCCCACTATTTCGGGTCAGGCTACTTTATCCCTCTCCTTTCCATGGGGCCCAAGGTGAATGCCTTGGTTTATGCAAGGTGTGATGACAGGAAATTTGCTTTTCTTCTTTTAAAAACCTCACTACAGCTTATAGAATGTATTTGGCACCCCTTCCCAAAGGCTTAAAACTTTCACGTGTCCTTGGCTAAATTGTGAATGTGGACTATGTGGGATTGGTCAGGGGCAGGCTGGAATTTGCTGCAGGAACTACCTTTCATACCAATTTCCTTTTAGTCTATCTAATCACTCCGTTTCACCCAGACTGAGATAGATGGCTCACATGGCTTTTTTTCTGTAATCCTTGGGTAATTTTTTTTTCCCCCACTAGGAAAAGAATTGAGTTTTGTCAGTCCTTCACCAGGACTGAAGATGGAGAGTTACACCGGTTTCCTCACGGTGAATGAAACTTACAACAGCAACCTCTTCTTCTGGTTCTTCCCGGCTCAGGTAGGTGCCCAACAGAAGGAACACCAGTGTTCAAGAGCTGGTTTGCCTCTTGAGGATAGGAATGTTAGCCTAACAACCTACAGGTCTTTAAAAAAAAAACCGGGTAGATTTTTTTTTCTAAAAATAAGCAAATCTGGGTGGTGTTCCTGTTTATAGGCAGGAAACAAATGTTTTCTGTGGGAGTGGAAAGTGTCCAGCTTCTAAATTGCTTGCAGCCTTATTTGGAGTGTTAAAACTATCACCTTCTTCCTGCCACAGTCGTCTTCCTATCTTTTTGTTGTTTTTTTTCCTTTTAAAAATAACTTAGGGCAGGGATTGGTGGTGGGGAGCCCAAGGAGGATAAGAAGTAGGGAGATTCCTGAAGTTAACAGGTAATGCTTGGCTGAGTATGTTTATATCTAGTCAGCCATGGCCTTACATGGTGACCTTGTCTATGGACTCCTTCATGCACTCACTACCCACTTACTGAGGGTATTCTGTGCTGTGCGGTCACAGAGGAGACAGAACTGAGGTCAGACTCTATGGACCTTCAGAGGAGGAGTGGGAGGATTGCTGATCTAGGAAGGCTTCTGGCAGGAAAGGCCATCACTTTTTCAAATCTCTATAGTTGCAAGTGGGTATGTTCTTGTACTTCACCAATCCTATGTAATTTACTTCTAGAGCATGCCGTTCTTCTGTATGAACAAGATACTTTAGCTTAGGGGTGCTGTTGTGGGTATTGGTAGAAGTGCTGAGATGCATAAACAAATCTTACTCCACTGCAGAGTAATTTTCTGTTGTCATCTTCTAAGTTGACTTTGTTTTAGAGGCTAGAGAAAGCAAAGAAAAAGCTATCCCTATGGAGGGTGTTACTTACATTTGCATGTGATTTGCATATAGCTGGGTTGCATATATAGCAACTGAGTAAATGGCTTAATCCAGGGTAGTTTTCGAGTTACACTGTTTCTCTTGGTCTATTGAGTTACATTTTCTTGACTTTTCTTTCCTGCTTTCCCAACTACATGTCCTCTGACATAGTTCACCCCAAAGCAACCTGTGGTGGGGTGCAGTCAAGTTGGGGCATGTAAGAAATAGTGAAGAATTCTGGATCCTTTGTGGTTGGGCGCACAGTAGCCGTCGTCTTCTCTGGAAGGCTTTCTTGGCCCCTAGCGAGGGCTGCTTATTTCTTCGTCAGTGTTCTTGTTGAGTGAGGCAAGCGAGGTGCCTAGAGCGTACCATGTAAGGAGGCACCCATCCTCAGGGTCATGCAAGTACAAGGTCAGCACTGGAGCCTGACACCCTCCTGTCTCCTGCTGGTGCCTTCCACAAGTGGAGCCCAGCTGGAAGCCGGGTGGAGTCAGGTAGTCTAGCCCATAGAGGTCTGCCTCACAGGGCACAGAGTGCGGTGTAGGAGGGTGGATAACGGACCTTCAGTCTCTTAAACTTCTGCCTTTGAGAAACATTCCGTGTGTGAGCATTTTTCATATCACATCTATCAATGTTGTTCAGTGCAGTCATTTATCTGTAGTAACCTCTTTATATTAGTTTTTTTCTTGCTGCTACAACAAATTGCCACAAACTTAGTGTCTTAAAACAACACACATTTTATTTCATCATTCTGTAGGTCTGACATGGGTCTCCCTGGGCTGAAATCCAGGACCAGTAGCGCTGTGGTCCTTGCAGAGGCTCAAAGGGAGAATCTCTTTTCTTGCCTCTTGGAGTGTCTAGAGGCTGCTCACATTCCTTGGCTGATGGTCTCTTCCCCCAGCTTCAAAGCCTGCAAAGGCAGCCTGACTCCTTCTTACTTCACATAATCTCCATGGTCACGTTGCCTTCTCTGACTCTTGTCTTCTGCCTCTGTCTTCTAAAAGGACTCCTGTGATGACATTTGGCCCACCTGGATAATCCAGGATAATCTCCCCATTTTAAGGCCTGTTGATATAGCAACTTTAATTTTATCTGCAATCTGAATTCTCTTTTGCCCTATAACCTAACGTATTCTAGGGATTAAGACACAAACATCTTTAGGGAGTTCTATTCTTCGCAAAGTGGATACTTGAACATTTGCCTAGATTATTGAGTCTCAATATGTTGTCTCAGTGATTCTCACGTTAATGTATACAAGAATTCTCTGACTTCCCCTAGAGATTCTGACTTGTAAATTGGCAGAGGCCAGCAGGTTGCAGAATTACCAGGTGAACCAGGCTCTGTGAAACCATCACTCCAGCCTATTGGCCATTACCCTCTGCCTGAAGCTCCTGGCCGGAAAGTGACCAACATGCCTTTTACCAGAAAGAAATGCCTAGAGCAGCCAAACCCAGACTGAGGCGGTGTGTTTCCCATGTTAAGGGTTGAAAAGCTGGGAGTGAAGACACCAGTGCAGCCTGTGGAGGTTGGCTTTCCTAATCCAGCTTGCGGATTCTCTAAGACCTGTTAGGACTGCTTCCCCATCTTCCTTCCACTCTCCTACTCCCCCGCATGAGCCAGAGAACCCCAATTCCTTATTTTCCCTTCTGCTTTGTTATTTGTTTATGACACCAGTCAGTTCCTCATTGCCTTCTGAATGTTGTGTCTCTTTTGGTAATGATCCAGATTTTAAAAAGCAGGAACTAAGGGTAGGAAAAGAGCTCAGATGGAAACAAAGCAAAAACCCAGTTGTTTTGTTTCTCAGGTTGCCTCTGGGCAGGTGAACAGCTATGTCTAGAATGTAGGTAGTGTTTTGGCGTCGTAAACCTGTTCAGGAAACGAGGTTTAGTTTGCACGCTCTACCGGTTGCCAGACTGAGGTCTGAAAACCCTCTTCGTGAAACAATGACTGGACTGTTGGTTTCTGCTTTTTCCCCTTAATTAGATGAAAACCTAGCTGTGCATCCCCTGACCAGGTTATGTTCTTTTGAGTCCAGTACTGTAGCCGTAAACACATCCTACAATGATCTCAGAAGACGCAATGGAAAAGAAGATCTTTAAGTACATGGTGTTCTAGCGAAAGTGATAGATGAAGCTTCGGGAGAGGAGAGGAGAGGCCGTGATGAAAAAACAGTACCCACAGATAGGTACCACCATGTGGCAGCCAAGATAGATTGTTCCAAGACCTCTTCCCAGGAAGCCCACATGCAGGGCCAGATATCTGAGGCTTCTGGATATAAATTATGGAGTCATACCAGTTTGGGTGAAGGAGATAAAGCCTGTGTGGCAAGGAGAAGCAATGGTCACTGAGATGGGGGTGTCCTTTTCATTTGGCAGAGATATTAGTTCATTGTCTGTCACAGGGAGGCAGCTGATATTGTCACCAGGAGAGAAATGACCTCTTTAAAAAACTGAAAGTAGAGAAAATAAGAGATCCAGGAAGGATGCCACACTTGTCATATCCTGAGTGTTTTTGGGGGTGATGCTGTTTCTCAAATTAGTTTTGTTTTCCTGTTATTTTTATGAGACTGCCCTGTTATTGTATACAGATCAGTGCAGAATGAATTCCAGAACTTACAATTGCTGTGCAGTGGGAATTACCATCTGCTGGAGAAAGGAATGGGCATTTTGCATGGGATAAAAAGTATAAGGAAACTAGCAGAAATGTAGCAGTTATAATAGCTGCTGGTAATTGAATACTGACTGTGCTAGGCACTGTGCATTTCCTTATCCAATCCTCACCTGAACCCCATGAGGAAGGAATTGTCATCCTCATTTTATAGATGAAGAGATTAAATAATCAGCTCCAAGTTATTCAACTAGAAATTGGCAGAACTGGAATATAAAATTAGGCCTCTGATGTGGAAATCCTTGATCTTGGCCTTCATGTGTTAGATCCAGAGGAAGCGAGTCAGGGACGGCACTTGAGTATAGTAGCTGAAAGTCCAGCCTCTTTAGTAAGTCAGGCTTGGATAGAAATCTTGGCTTCAGTACTTACGCTAAAGGTGACCTTCGGCACATTTCTTAGTGTCTCTGAGCACTGGTTCCCTCATTTTAAAATGGGGATCAAATACCTGCTTGGCAATGGTTTCGAGATAGAAGTGATGATAGGGGAAAGCATTAGCGTGGCACCTAAAACACAGTAACAATAGTTTCTACTGTCATTATTTCATTATGATTACCATTATTATGGTTATTACTTTTTAAACTATTAACACAAATAATGTCAAGAACTAAACCAGTCACAATTTGAGAGGTTAAAGATGACAGCAAATAGAGGGAAATTATAAATTAGAAGGACCTGAACTCCAGCCATCAATCAAGGTGGATTAATTGCTACCAGGTCAGGAAATTACTAACTGAAATTGGGATTTTTTCCACATAGAAGAAGATAAAAAGGACATAGAGATTATTACTGTTTAAAGTCGGCATTCTTCTCATTGGAAAAAATACCTAGTATTGGACTTTGTCTTATAGAGGTAGAAACAGATAATTCATTGGCTACATTTAGTGAAAACCTGTAGTTAAGTTACCTCAAATGCCATGGAGCCAAAACCTGAGGCATTTGGAGTCAGGCCTAGGCCCCTGTACAGAGGACCCCACCTTAATCCTCAGGCCAAGAGGAAAGACCTAGATTGCTGTGTTTGAGAAACTGGTGTCTGTGAAAGGTCAGGATCACATTGATGAGGCCCATAAGGTGCTGGGATGAGGGGGGGCTCCCTTTCAGGCTCCTGCAGGCTGGGCCCTCCTGAAGTGGACACCAGAATGATCAGATAGTACAATACGCTTGAATCAGCAGTCAGTTGGCAGGGAAATGAACTGCCTTAACGCTCCTGGTCCAAAACATTCTCTGGCATGTCCCAAAGGTGCCTGGAAGGCAACAGAACAGCCCATCCTCTGGCTGGAATCGGGCCCCACCATACCTCAGCATGGTGCCGTGTACACTCCCTCACCTGCACATCTGAGCTTCTCCAGTGACAGTCAATGTGGGAGGGGACAGGGATTCTCAAATGTGTGACTGCTCATCAGAAATACCTGGGGAGCTTTGGAAGTAGGATCGATCCCCCAGCTTACTGTCTAGCAGTACCCAGCAGAGACTGATTTGTTCAGATCTGGAGAGGGCCCAGGGATCAGTGTTTCTAACGGGCTCCACAGTAGTTTTGCTGCAGCGAGTCAGTGGGCTGGAATTTGGGGAAAAAAGAAGTAGAGGTTGGGATACAGGGATTCTAATTCCAAATCTGCAATTCTTTGCTGTATGACTTGGGAGATAGCATTCATATTCTCTGGGCCTCAGTTCTCTCATACGGAAATGAAGATGTTAAACCTCGTGGATTGCTCAGGCTCCATCCCAGCATGACCTCCTGTGGTTCTGTAGTTAAGTATAAAAACATCGGAGAACTCCAGATCAGGATGTGGATTGAATGAAGGAGCCCTTGAATATGTGGTAGCCAGCCTTCAGGCTAGTCCCCAGGACTCTTCATCTCTTGGTGTATAAGCCCTTGGGCAGTCCCCTCCCATACTGAATCAAGGCTGGCTTTGTGACCGACATGCTAGCAAAAATGATAGTGTTGGACTTCCAAGGCTACATTGTAAAGGGCAATGTTACTTGTGCCTTGGTCTCTTGAATCCCTCATTCTGAGGAAAGGATGCCATGTTGGGAGGACACTCAAGCAACCACATGGCCATGCCCCTGTGGAGAGGAAGTGAGGCCTCCACTCTGTAGTGGGCACCAACCCTGAAAGAGGTTCATCTACCCCAGGGAAGCCTTCTGATGACTGCAGCTCTGACTGATTCCTTGACTACAATTTCATGAGAGACCCTGAGTCAGAACTTCCCAGCCAGACACTCGCAAATTTCTGACCTATAGACATCAAAAATTATTGTTGTCTTAAGCTGTTAAGGTTTGGAGAGATGTTACGCGGTATTAGATAATGAATATAGCTTCTTATCTTGTACTTTTAGGCTGTGGCTGTGATACCTTGTGACAACTAGCATATTCTCCCTAACCTGGGGGAAGGATGAGAACATAAGGAGTGGGGATTACTATGCCAGCTACTTTTAATTTTGATTTTTTTTGCCTCTCAGCTCCAATTCTACCCCCTTCCCTGCTCCGCCATCATAGAGCTCTCCTCGTTTCTCCTATGCAGTAAGCACAATATTAAGCTTTGCCACTAGAGGGTGATAGAGAGACATTGCAGGAGGAATTTGGCTTTGCTCTCTGTTCTGTGTCCTGCCTTTGCTTTTTCTTGGCCCCACTGCCTCGTCTGTCAGCAGTGTGTTGCGGAGGGGACATCCAGTGGCACTCCACCTTAGCTGTGCACCCAGACCACCAAGACTCTCGGCAAGATGATATCCCTGGCTCTGTCCAGGTGACCACCTGGCTGTGGTCCTCCCAGTAGGAACATCATACACCCCAGGACTTGCTGGCAAGCAGGCTCCCTAAAGCCCTGCTCTCTCTGCAGCCCTGACTCTAGCCTTGGCCATTTGCACCCCAGAGGGTTGTTCCATCGGCCCCCCCCGATGTGGACACCATGTACTCCAGGCTGTGTGCTACCCCTCAGGCAGGCAGGCTCCCAATCTCCTGAGTCTCTGTGTCCACTTGCCAGACACAGCCCACCCGTCCCTACTTAGCCAAGGATGGTTGGCCAGCTTTGGACCAGGGAACCCACTGAACCTCTCAGCTACTCAGAGGGCTGCGACCATACCTTCTCCAATGAGGTCTGGACAGCAGCCTTGGGAAGAGTCCCCTCTCCACTTGATGGGCTTGTCCATTCGTGAGCATCCCCCTAGCCCAGGGTATTCTTTGGAGTTCTCTTCATATATGTATGTTTGTTCCCCTATTACAACAAATACTTCTAGATATGAACATTTCCGCATTCCTTAGTGGACACAGGAAGCCTACCCAGCATGCTGGTCTTTGGCCAACACTGAGGATGTGGCTTGTGGGAGAGTAGGCACCTCTAGTGTTTCATCTTCACTTTTGCCCAGGGGTGTCTGAGATACCTGTGGCTGGCTGTGGCCAGAGTAAACACTGGAACTTGTAACAGAATTAAAGGTGAATGTTTCCAGGTAAAAAAAAATAAAAAATTAAAATGACTCTGGTTTCTGACTTCTGATTGAGGCTTAACTGATGCAGGTACTATTCTAAATGTTTCTCCAGCTCTGAGACACTACGGGCTGGACATGTGGTCTGGCCTAAGGAATGCGTAATAGAAAGGCCTCGAGAGTCAGGGCGGCCAGTCTTTTTGTCTCGGCTCTATTCTGTCTGAGACCACAGGATCCCGCATCTGTGCTTCATTCTTCTCCATTGACAGATCAACATGCTTTGCTTCTCCAGGCACTTGGCCAAGTATGGCCAACCTTTTGTTTCCTAGATTACCTGTCCCTACATCATGCAACCAACAGAGATTAACTAGCATCCATGACTGCCACAGTCTGCATCACATCTTCTTCCTTGGTCCAGTCAGCTAAGACTGAAGGTGTTGGGTATTAGCTATGATATAAATATGGCTAGCAGGCTAGCCATGCATGAATGGAGACTCAGTTCTTAGAGAAGGGGACATGGACTGGACAGATTCCTTAAAATATGTCTCAAAGTGTATCTAGCACAGGTGGACACAAATCCACCAGCAATGCAACAACGATTTGGACATCACAGATAATTGTCTACTTCAAATTGAGACTGTTTATCTTCTCTTTGCTACGTACTTAATAGCATCAGGGATCAGGAAGAATAGAGGGTATCAGAGACAAAAGAAGAAAGTAGCTAAAGGTGGTAGGTTACAGATTACCACCCATAAGTACATTTGAACACTCTACCCTGCAGAAACTTTTGCGTTCCTGATTTCCTTTGAGGAAATGAAATTAACAGGGAGAAGTAAGTAACTTTTCCATCAAGAAAAGAAAGTAAGGTGTCTTCTCCATGCTTCTTCCTCACTGCCCACTTCCCTATTCCTTATTAAGTACAACTTTCTAGCAGGAGGCACAAACAGAACAGCCATAACTATCTCATGAAGGAATAAGCCAGGTAGAAAGATTAGGAAGAAGAAAGTTAGGATTCTAATGGATTGTAAGCTGGTTCAAATCAATGATACAAGCCAAAGCTTGATGAGAGTCAAGGGGGCTTGGGAGTGCTGCAAGGGGGTCTCAAAACAAAAATGATTTTGAGGCCAAGCACGGTGGCTCATACCTGAGGTTGAGGTGGGTAGATGACCTGAGGTCAGGAGTTTGAGACCACCCTGGCCAACATGGTGAAACGCTGTCTCTACTAAAAATACAAAAATTAGCTGGGGGTGGTGGTGGGTCCCTGTAAACCCAGCTACTTCAGAGGCTGAGGCAGGAGAATTGCTTGCACCGGGAAGGTGGAGGTCGCAGTGAGCCAAGTTGCACCATTGCACTCCAGCCTGGGTGACAGAGCGAGATGCCATTTAAAACACAAAGATTTTGAAAAAACTGATTTTCTGTATGGTGGTGCTGTGGCAACAATCATGCTAAAGGAAGATTTGGTGAGTGGTCAACACCAACCACTTGAAATAATATTCCTTTGAAAAACACAAATGTTTGTAGCAACTTGTGTGTATGTGTTGAGTGTGTGGGTGTGTAGAATGAAAATGTTATGGATCTATTTAACAATTCTCGTCGCAAAATTAATTGCGTTAAATAAAAAAGCTCTGCCTTGATTAACACCATTAGTGTAGCAGCTAAAGTATGAGCTGAACTGGGATCTGCATGGCAAAAATGGAGTCCATTTAAGCATACTTGTGGGAATTTAAAGACATTTACTTGGGGTACTAATGACTTCAATTAAGGTAGAACACATTACTTAAACCAAGCAAATGATCAGCCTCTGCATATAGAAGTGTGAAGAGGGCCTTAATTAATTTACTAATTGCACTTTTCATCTTAAGCAGTGCCATCGATTTGGTTGTGTTAGTGGTGTAGTTGCCGTTTTCTCTAACCAAGTATGGCATTCCTTATTGGAGATGGGAGGAAAGGGGTGGCTATGGATATGAAACCAGTCCTGAAGATGGGCAGGATGACTGTCTACTTTAAGTGACTTTCTGGTCCAAAATGTTGCCCTAACACTTGTTGAGGTATCTAAAATTTCCTAGAGTTATTCCAATAAAGTCCTCTTATAAAATACAATCATGTTACTTAAAAGTACTGAAATTGGTGGGTTTTTAGCACCCCCCTATCCAATATATTAACTTAGTGTTTCAGTGATATGCATATGGTCTGAGCAGAAGGTTATCTGTATTCTCTCGCTTTCTCTCTGATGCAGAAGAGGTCCTGAGGGATATGGTCTGATGGAGGGTGAGGGTAGAAAGGAAGACTCAGGGCAAAGATGATGCTGCCCAGGGAAGGTGTATCCATCTGGGGAACAGCAGGGCTGACAGGATTTAGTACTAGTTTCGTTTCAATGAATTTCACAGTTTCACTTTCTTTGAATGACAATCCGTTAAGACATGGAGTAGAGTTTTCAACATCATTGTGAATAAGCAATGGAATTTGCTAATGTGAGAAATTGTGAAATTGTCCTTTGTAGAGATTCTGGCGGAATAGATAACCTCTCTCTACTTCTGGGCCATTCCTTCTGGAAGAAACCCTGAGGAAAGAGTGTCCAAATTCATGGATTGGCCACCAGGGGTCGCCAGAAGAACCAAAAGGGCTTCTGAGGCAAAGCCATTGTTGCTTCTTGCTCTCCAAAATAAAGGGCCCAGGTCTGTGGGAGCCGTGGGCCCACCCTCTTCTGTTGCTAGGGAGACGTCTCACAGAAGTATTTAGGATTCCTTTGTTCTTTCTTTAATATTTAGAACTTTTTTTGTCCCTTCCTTTTTAATCATCAGTTCTTGCTGCAGGACTTTGATGTATAAGTCATTAGTAGAGGTTTTATTTTCTCTTAATTAAATATGTAATATGAGAGGATTACTCATTTTTTTTTAGATCTCAGCTCAAATGTTAATCCATGACCGGAAGCTGCCTTTAAGTACTTAATCTACTGTCTCTCCATTTCTCTTTTATATCACTCAGTTAGTTACTTGTTTACTGTCTTCCCACCCCAGCAGAAAAATCATCAGAGCTGATACTTAAGTAGATGTGCCAGGCACTGTTCTAAGTGCTGTGCATAGGTCCACTCTAAAACTGCATGGAAACCTTAGGAGGTAGACATGAATAGTATCCATATTTTCAAGCAGAGGACGCTAAAACACAGAGAAGTTAAGTAACTTGCCCAAGGTCACACAGCTATAAAATAGCATAGCTGGAATTCAAACCTTTGCATTCTGGCTCCAGAATCCATGCTTATAACTAAAAAGTATTCTGCCTGTTCATAGGAGTTGGTCTGCATCCACAGCCTTAGACAATGCCCTGTGAGTAGTTGGCATTATATGTTAAATGAATTAATACACTGTGGTAAATTCATAGAGTGTCATACTATTCAGAAAAATGATGGTATGTACTGGTATAAAGAGATCTTCACATACTGTCAAGTGAATACAGCATATTTAGAGTATAGTTTGATTTTATTTTTGGAAAGAAATATGTATACATATATTGCATATGTAATAGCTATGATATGTATACATGTGTGGAGGGAGACCATAGAGAAAAATCTGGAAGAGTAAACATAAGTGTCTCCATGATCGTCTCTAGGAAGTAGAATTTGTGGGGGAAGAGGGACTTTTAAAAATATCTTCATTGAAAAAAATCCTTTAGTTAAGAATAAGTACTGTTCTTATAATGGAAAAAGTTTTAAGAAAAAATTTAAAGCTTTTGAAAAACTAAATGCATTAATTATCTTGCTTCATACACTGTTGAATTACAACTTCAATATGATACATGTTTTTAAAGTCCTGAGTTTTGTAACGCTGTAGCTGAATTAGTCATTTCTTCATTCGGTCTGAAGTATTGCAGTGTGGTTTTGTTCAGGAAGTCTTTTATTCTTTCCAAATTTGAGTGTAGGGCAAGGGCTGCAGTCTCATAATTGAGAGCTGAATATATCACCCTTAGGATTGTCACACAATAGCCTCATGCCGTTATTATGGCCATAATTAATATTGTACCGCATATCACGGCATTTGATGCCATATTATATTACAAAAGTCTGCATGCTGTGACACAAGTGACTCTTCGGTTTTTGGCGTTGAACATGTACGTACACCTTTATTTTCCAGGTGTGACTTTTACGTTTTATTCCAGGTAAGGTGACATTAGTTCACAGGTTGATTGGCCATCAACGTAGAAAGATGTATGCGTGGGCTTTTCTTTAAAAACAGGCTTCTTCAAGGGCTGTTGAGCCTCACTCACCTCCTCCAGGAAAGTAAATCAGGAGCAAGGTCAGCTGAGGTCGGAGGTGTGTACACAGATCTTGTTATTTAAGCATTCCAAGAATGCAGTGTCCTGTGCTTCAAAGTTGCATAATAAAGGTGTTTGACGCTAAGGTGTTTGACTTGACTTTGTAGTGTGGCCTCTCAGGGTCAGGCTGTTTTTCTGAGAGTCCAGACGTCTGGTTGATTGTGCCAGGTCACCGGAAGGGACATGGAAGGCCAAGGGAGGATAGGGTGTCCTCCCCTCTTTGATAGGGGAGGACAGGCTGGAAACCAGAGGCCTAAGATACTCAGAGGGTAAACTTTCCATCCACCTTCAGACTTGGCCCCGCCTACACATTCGAACCACCTGGGAGCTTTTGAGAAAGACTGATGAGGCCTCCTCCCGACAGACCAATGGAATTGGAATCTCTGGGATTTGGGCCTAGACAGTAGTATAAAAATACTACTCTTCAAAAGAGAAGAGCTCCCCTAAATATTTTAATGAGTGCACTGTGGCATCTAGGAGTTCACGTGTAGTTGAGGAAGGAGGTGGGGCTGGATGTCTGCTGGAATCGGTGGACTCACAGCATCTCACATTCCCTGGGAGGCTGGGAAGAGCGGGGACTGCCTTCCGCCCAGATCCCATTGTTTTTCCATCTCTCACACGTGCAATGTGCTCCTCCTGCTGAGTGAATCCAAGTGGAAGGTGTGCTGGTGAGTGGATGAGAGGACGTAAAAATCTTATTTAGACAAAACACACGCAATTAGATTGAACACAGTCTATCTGTAAATGACAGAATAGGAAAGTGGGCCCTGTGGTGGTTTTTCCTTACTCCTGTAGCCCACAACTTCCCTGAGCAGTTTTTCACTAGTTACTCCTTCTGCCTCAAGTGTTCAAATGGCCATGAGCAAGTCAACAGAATGAGGGTTTTGTTTTATAAGTCAAAGCAGAGGCTGGACACAGTGGCTCATGCCTGTAATCCCAGTACTTTAGGACACCTAAGTGGGCGGATCACCTGAGGTCGGGAGTTTGAGACCAGGCTGGCCAATAAGGTGAAACCCACAGCTCTACTCAAAATACCAAAATTAGCTGGGCGTGGTGGTGGGAGCCCAGAATCCCAATTACTCAGGAGACTGAGGCAGGAGAATCACTTGAACCTGGGAGGCGGAGGTTGCAGTGAGCTGAGATCATGCCACTGCACTTCAGCTGAGCTTTATGCAAAGGGATTCATTTAATTCTCCCAGCAAGTATACAGTGTAGCTACTGTTATTGATTCTGTTTTTATAGATGGGGAAACTGAGGTCCAGAGAGCTTAAGCAACTTGCCCAAAATTATACAATGGTAGGTAGTAAAGACTAGATTTGAATCCAAAAAGTTTGGGGCAAGACGTTCCATGCTTGTTCATTATATAATACTGCACTGACCCCTGGGGCTTCAGGCCTGCTCATCAGAGGTCCCAGTCAGACTCTGGGCTTGTACCATTTCTACCTGTTTCCTTAGTCATACTCATCATTTATATGTATTGTGCTTTTATCATACATTAGGCATTATTCCAAGGGCTTTAATTATGTCACTTAATTTCTTTTTCTTTTTTTCTTTCTTTTTTGGAGATGGAGTTTTGCTCTTGCTGCTCAGGCTGGAGTGCAATGGTGCGATCTCAGCTTACCACAACCTCTGCCTCCCGGGTTCAAGTGATTATCCTGCCTTAGCCTCCCAAGTAACTTAGATTACAGGCATGTGCCACAGCACCTGGCTAATTTTGTATTTTTAGGAGAGAGAGGGTTTCTCCATGTTGGTCAGGCTGGTCTCGAACTCCTGACCTCAGGTGATCTGCCCACCTTAGCCTCCCAAAGTGCTGGGATTACAGGCATGAGCCACTGTGCCCGGCCAATTATGTCACTTAATTTCTTAACGCTCAAGAATGAGCCCGAGAGGTGGCACCTCATAGGAAGGGTGCATCCCAGCCTACAGACATTCCTACGAGCACCACTGTTGTAGCAGGTCCCCTGGACCCCATTCCAAAGCTGTGAAGGACTCTGTGTCAGGCTCTTGGTGACTGGGGAAGAGAAGTTCCTCTGTATGCTCTGTAGCCATGGTTAAAACTCTGTCTGCTCAGCAATTCCTGCAGGTCTTGGCGGTGGCATCCCAGTCACCTCCTCTTGAGTCACTCTTGCCTTCTGCCTCGGCCTTCTCCGGTCATCCAGGTGGATGGAGCGTGTCCACTCAGACCTTCCAAAGACACCTTGATTTGTCTGCACAGCCAGGCCAAGTCAGAGGTGGCAGGATGTCATATGGGCTAAAGCCAGGGAATCCTTGCTGACCATCCAACAAGCCATGCCATCATACTGGGGCCCACCATTAGGTCCTGCTGCAAGCCAAGATGGGGGTGCCAAGTAGAGCTTTTTCCAGGTGGTTCTGGAGGATTTGCCTGGGGAGTGTGCCTCCTTCCCCTTCTAGGTCTGTGCTAGTGAGAGGGTTTCCTTTGCCATTTCCCTGGTGCACAGCTCTGCTCCCTGGCTCTGCTCCTAGCTGGATCCTTCTCAGCTTTCAGGGCTTAGGGCAGCGCTCAGACCTCACTGAGGCCTTCGCTGATCACCTGCTCCTTTTCAGCCTCCAGGGACGCTTAAATCATCGTATTTCCCTTTTACACTGTCCAATCATTGTTTTTATTTATTTATTTATATCAGACAGAGTTTTGCTCTTGTTGCCCAGGCTGGAGTGCAGTGGCACAATCTCAGCTCACCGCAACGTCTGCCTCCCAGGTTCAAGCGATTCTCCTGCCTCAACCTCCTGTGTAGCTGGGATTACAGGCACCCACTACCACACCCAGCTATTTTTTTTGTATTTTTAGTAGAGATGGGGTTTCGCCATGTTTCTTAGGCTGGTCTCGAGTTCCTGACCTCAAGTTATTTGCCCGCCTCGGCCTCCCAAAATGCTGGGATTACAGCTCCCGGCACTGTGCCTGGCCCATAATGGGTGCTCAATAAATACACGCTGAATGAAATAGTTGAAAAAGTCTCTGTCACTGAAGGTGATAGTATTGACACTACTGCCAGTAGCTCATTTTCAACATCTCGGAGCTGCCAATAACCCTTTCTAGTGTATGTCTCTCACATCTCCTAAATAAATCTGTACCTTGTTCAGGGTTTTATCGCTGTTACTTGCATTGGCTAGAGGCCCCTGGGGCCTGTCTGCTCCTCCTCATTTTCCAACAGGTTGAATGAAGTTGTCGTGGTCCCTGTGAAGATGTTCTTAGTGAATAAAATCAGAAAGGCGTTTGAGCTCTCAGTGCAGAAGGGAAAGTGTCAGTGAGAATGGATTCTTTGTTGTGCCTCTGTTGGGAATATTCACGTTAAATGGAAGAGTCCCAAAGAATCCCCTTTTGATTTAAACAGCTAAAAAAATATAACTGTGCCCTAAGCAGTGTGCTAGGTGTCTGGTAGCATGCACAAGGCAAGCGTCTGCATTTAAGGGGCTTTCTGTCTCTTGGTGGAAAAAGACTGCATGACAAGAAGACACCAGTATACAAGCCACAACCTCAGTCAAACAACCAGAGATGATCAGTACTTTGCCTAGAGTGGAGAGTGGTGGAGAGCGGTCACTGAGGTCTGGGAGGTTTTGTGGGATTTAGTCACAGCCCTGTAACACAGAGAGGATTTGGGTCAGTTTGCTTGTATGTGTTCTGTAGCCTTAGTGAGTGTTCTGTGTGGTCACTGGTTTTACTGTTTCCTCTAGATACAGCCGGACGATGCCCCAGTAGTTCTCTGGCTACAGGGCGGGCCGGGAAGTTCATCCCTGTTTGGACTCTTTGTGGAACATGGGCCTTACGTCGTCACAAGTAATATGACCCGTAAGTATCTCTTGCATGATATTTCCTATATAATCTTCCAAGTGAGCCTTATATCTGCTCCAAAACTGATTTAGAGTAAACACTGCATCATTAGGAATAGCTTCACCATTCCAGAATATCAAAACACAACTTTCTGGCAATGTCCGTCCGAGAAGGAGGAGCCACGGGGGTGAGTGTCCTGACTGGTCTGCTTTCTCCGTTGAAATTTGGGTGAAAAATTCTAATCCGTTTTCTTGCAGTCTGCTGCTGACTCGAGCATTCTGAGTTTGCAAAAACAGTTGGTATTTATTACTATTTGGGACAGCTCTTTGCATGGGACTCCTGGGTGGAGTTATATTCCTAATTACTCACATGAACTAAACACTTTATGGTTCAGTCACACACATGATCTGATAACTTGGAGGCAAGAGACTTTTACAGGTGGGGGCTGAGGTGGAGGAAAGATAAAGAGCAACATCTGGCTGTCACTAAGTTTGCCTTCATCTCGTTTTTTGGGAAGATTGTTTACTTCCCCTGGGTCAGAATTTGGAGTGTGAGCCAGTCTGTGACTCAGCATAAAGGCTCATGTGCCAGTTTTGTTGAAGTAGTGTTCTCTTCAAGAGATCCAGTATTAAGGATGATTGATGTAATTGGACAGATCAGTATTATTGCAGAGGTGGTTGGTGGGTGTTTCTTCATGATCCAGTTTCCTGGGGTTTTGTTTCCAAGCATTATCTCAGGAGTAGAAATGCTCTGGGCTGGGGGCAAGTGAAGGAGAGGAGTGGGGAGGGTAAAGGTGCAGGTGCCTGTTCCCTACCACAATAGTGTGAAGTGCTGTCAGAGGGGACAGGAACAGTTCACGAGGAACAGGGGGTGTGTTGGGCTTCTGACCTCCATGAGGCCTTGGTGGAACGCTTGTCCATGACTCTGTCTCACCCCTGTTTTCTGTTTTCACAGTGCGGTACAGAGACTTCCCCTGGACCACCACGCTCTCCATGCTTTACATTGACAATCCAGTGAGTCTGGGATGACCCTGTGAGCCGTCATTGCTGCCCCTCCTGTCTTTGCTTTTTTCCTTTTTATTAAGTACATTCACAGAATAGATTTAGTTCTTCCTTTTCAAAATAGAATTTAATCTATAAAATTAAAACCATTTTGAGATTTAGCTTTTCTGTTAACATGTATAATCATATCTGAGTTTGGGAATTTTTCTTGCTGCTTTCTCTCATTTCTTCATTTGTTTTTTGGAGTCTCTGTCACCCAGGCTGGAGTGTAGTGGTGCAATCTTGGCTCACTGCAACCTTGGCCTCCTGGGTTCAAGCCAATTTTCCTGCCAAATAGCTGGGATTACAGGCGTGTGCCACCACACCCAGCTGATTTTTGTATTTTTAGTAGAGACAGGGTTTCACCATATTGGCCAGGCTGGTCTCAAA
>CAUYLG010067623.1:0-32500 GCA_963573385.1 Cacajao melanocephalus
TTAGACTGCATTCTAGCCTGGGCAGTAGAACAAGAATCCTGTTCTCTCTCCCTCTTTTCCTTCCTCTTTCTTTCTCTCGTACAGTCTTTTTTTTTCTTTCTTTCACTCTCACTTTCTTTCCTCTCTTTTTCTTTCAAAAAAAAAAAAGAATGGTGATCATTAAAAAGTCAGGAAACAATGAAGCTAGAGAGGATGTGGAGAAATAGAAACACTTTTACACTGTTGGTGGGAGTGCAAATTAGTCCAACCATTATGAAAGACAGTGTAGCAATTCCTCAAGGATCTAGAACCAGAAATACCATTTGACCCAGCAATCCCATTACTGGGTATATACCAAAGGATTATAAATCATTCTACTATAAAGACATATGCACACATATGTTTACTGCAGCACTATTCACAATAGCAAAGACTTGGAACCAACCCAAATGCCCAACAGTGATAGATTGGATAAAGAAAATGTGGCAGCCAGGTGCGGTGGCTCAGGCCTGTAATCCCAGCACTGTGGGAGGCTGAGGCAGGTGGATCACAAGGTCAAGAGATCGAGATCATCCTGGCCAAGATGGTGAAACCCCATCTCTACTAAAAATACAAAAATTAGCTGGATGCAGTGGTGGGTGCCTGTATATAATCTCAGTTAATCAGGAGGCTGAGGCAGCAGAATCTCTTGAACCTGGGAGGCAGAGGCTGCAGTAAGCCAAGATCGTGCCTCTGCACTCCAGCCTGGCAACAAAGCGAGACTCCAACTCAAAAAAAGAAGGAAAAAGAAAAAGAAAATGTGGCACATATACACCATGGAATACTATGCAATCATAAAAAGGATGAGTTCATGTCCTTTGCAGGGACATAGATAAAGCTGGAAACCATCATTCTCAGCAAACCGACACAGGAATAGAAAAGCAAACACCGCATGTTCTCACTCCTAAGTGGGAATTGAACAATAAGGACATAGGGACGGGACCATCACACACTGGGGCCTGTTTGGGGGTGCGGGTTTTAAGGGAGGGATAGCATTAGGAGAAATACCTAATGTAGATGGCTGGTTGATGGGTGCAGCAAACCACCATGGCACGTGTATACCTACGTAACAAACCTGCACATTCTGCACATGTATCCCAGAACTTAAAGTATAATAAAAAAATAAAAATAAAGAAGACACTTTCCTTTTTCATTATTACCAAAGGACAGCTATGACTAAAACTACAGCTGCCAATATAAAACAATTAAAATAGGGGTCAGGCTGGGTGCGGTGGTTCATGCCTGTAATCCCAGCACTTTGGGAGGTCAGGAGTTTGGGAGGTCAGGAGTTCAAGACCAGCCTGGCCAACATGGTGAAACCCCATCTCTACTAAAAATACACAAACTAGCCAGGCGTGGTGGTGCATGCCTGTAGTCCCAGCTACTCGGGAGGCTGAGGCAGAAGAATCACTTGAACCCGGGAGGCGGAGGTTGCAGTGAGTCAAGATCACGCCATTGCACTCCAGCCTGGGCAACAGAGTGAGACTCTGTCTCGAAAAAATAAAAAGAAACAAATAAAATTTGGGGTCAACCATTTAGTAGGAGGAAGAACAGAATGAGAGAGATGCTAAAGGTTTTGCAAGGCAAAAAAAGGGGCCATGAAGGTACATTAGGACGATTGGCTGACAAAGAAAATAATGCAGAGCCCTGAGAAAGGAGAGAACAGAACGGGCTGCTCCCTTCAGCCCAGCAGGATGCTCAGGATGCGCACGCACACCCCAACCTATTCCACCAGGAAACTGCTCATGTCTCAAATGTGCCGATTCACGAAGCGGCAGTAGAAGAAGAGTGTCCCACCGATGAAGTAACAGCTGAAAGACTGGAGGGGCACTCCTTGTCCTGGGAATTGAGAAGAGCCAGGCCAAAATCGGGTATTTTCACTGTGGGCAGGTGTTGCACTGATCCTTTCAATGTGGAGAGACCCCAAAGGTCATCCTCCCAATCAGAAAGTCCCCAGCCCTCCTCCAGGTCGCCAGTATCCACTGTCTGGAGCGTGACCGCCACCTGCCAGCTGCCCTCCCTGCTATCCCCCAGTCCACCAAAGGGCCAAATGACCCGTCTAAGGCACAGGTCTCCCTGCATTACTCATCATCCTCTGCTCTGATGCCCCCAGTGGCACCCCCACTCACTCAGGGTGAAAGCTGGGGCCACCCCACCCACTACCCCACCCACCCTATCCCCAACTTCTCTGCCTTATCTCCACCTACCATAGCCACACCCAGCACCCCCGCCCAGGGCCTCTGCCGTGGCCGTTCCCTCTGCCGAGCACATTCTTCCCTCCACATCCCTACAATCCCTTCCTTACTCCATTCAGGCCCCTACTCAAAAGTCACCTTGTCAGACAGGCCTCTGCAGACAGCCCTATCTGGGGCACAGGAGCCCCTCCAGCATTCTGTGTCCATCTTCTTATTCGGCTTCACTTTGCCGCAGAGGACAGAGCCCCACCTGACATGTCTCTTCTGCTTATGGATCCCAAGAGCAGCGGGTTTCAACCAAGGGCAGTTTTACCCACTCGGCCCCCCTGGAGGATGCTGGGCATTGTCCATAGACAGTGTCACAACTGGTGGTAATGCCACCAGCATCTAGTGGGTAGAGGCCAGAGATGCCACAAAATCTCCTACGACGCACAGGACAGCAAAGGATTATCCAACCCAAAGGTGGACAGTGCCACAGTGGAGACACCCTGCTAGAGCCCAGCACAGTGGCCAGCACCCAGCAGGCCTAGTGAACATTTGGTGAACGAATGACTGAAGGATGAAAAGCCAGAAGCTACTGGGCACACGGTTTATGAGGTGGGCTGTGAAGTCCCACGCTCTCCCACCAAGGACTCCCTGTACTGGACAAGTTCCTGCATCACCGAGCCTTGATTCTGCTCATGAGTGAGACAGGGGTGAGAACAGCAGCTGCCTTGTGGGGTTGCTGCAAAGCCCAGACAAGGGAAATCATGTCCAGTAGCGAGCACGGCACCTGTACACTGACAGGCTCAAGCACCACGTATCCCGGGTTCAGGACACCTAGTGCCCACCATGGAGGGTGCCCTCCAGGGAGATGGATTTGCATTTAGGGTCCTCAGGTCCAGCTCCCTCTCAGGGCCAGGCAGTCACGAGGGCACTGCATCACAGAGGGAGGAGAGCCAGCACCCCAGGGACACAGGCACGCATGGGCACTCCGCTCCATCCCCTAGCCCAAGGATCCGCTCTCCCTGAATCAAAAGGACACAGCAGCTTGGTGCAAGTCCTTCCAGATGGTGGTGGGAGTCTGAATACAAAAGGGCAGAGGGCATGGTCAGAACTGGGCTTCCTTCTGGAGGCTGGTAGGACTCCACCATCACCGGGAGTCCAGGCCAGCAGAATGCTGTGGGGGAACCAAGAGGCGAGGGGAGAGCCGCCCTCAGACAGGCTGCATCTGCTCCTGTCCCTAGAGCCTCCCTGTTTAGGTCACCAAATACTAAGCTGTCAGCTGTTATCTAACTCCCCAGGAACCATGCGGCACCAACTCACTGGCCCTTCCTCACAAACACCCAAGTCCTCTAGGAGTGACGCAACCCCATTCAAAAACCACGTGCCTCTTCCTTCCTTTGGGGGAAGATGACATGGGAGGTTCGAGAAGAATCAGGGAGAAGAGCACTACAAGAAAATGAAACCAATGGCCCTGGGTTGAGTGCTGAGCTGATCACCTCGAAGACTCACACACCACTCTCTACCTACTTTATTTTAGCCGATGTTCACATCAAACATGTGAAAGAGGGGTTATGACTCCCATTCTGCAGAAAACAGAACCTCAGCAAAGGCACCCAGCCACTATCATGTATCTAACCACAGCCTGAAACCTAAGTGTCTCTTTCCTTGTGAAGTGCTCTGAGCTGGAGGGGAACTGCCAGTTCTCTGACTCCCCATTTTCACAGGAAGAGAGACTCCCACCCCCCAATTCCCACCCTCACTCTCTCTGTTCATCATGCTCTGCTCCCAGGAGGCAGGGAGTGACGTGGCCTATTTGGGTCAGGGAGGAGGCGCTCTTCCTCTGCTCAGCTCCTGTGGGTTCTCTCAGGACCCACCCACCTGTTCATCTGCCCACAAGGTATGCCCAGGAGCTACCCCAGGGGATCTCTACCTCTGACATTTAACTCAGGGACAAGGTTTTTGTAAGCCCACCTGTCCACAGGTTCAAAGCTCTGTTTTCCAACCAGCTTTACTGATGACGAAGCTAGCCTCTTGATCTTCATGTGTCTGTCTGTCTGGAGGAGGCAACACCCAAGGTGTGTCTTTTTTTGTTTGTTTTTTGAGACAGAGTCTTGCTCTGTTGCCCAGGCTGGAGTACAGTGGGGCGATCTTAGCTCACTGCAGCCTCTGCCTGCCAGGTTCAAGTGATTCTCCTGCCTCAGCCTCCTCAGTAGCTGGGACTACAGGCAGCTAATTTTTTGTATTTTTAGTAGAGATGGGGTTTCACCATGTTGGCAAAGATGGTCTCAATCTCCTGACCTTGTGATCCACCGCCTTGGCCTCACAAAGTGCTGGGATTACTGGCATGAGCCACTGCACCAGGCCCTAGCTGTATCGTAAAGGATGAATAAGCACAACCCAGGCAAAAGAGGAGGAGAGGGGAGGGTGTCCCAGCAGAAGGAAGAGCATGAACTGAACCGTGCGTGCATGAAACTGACAGTGTGTACACACACCTGGAGGCAGCTTGGTGCTGCTGAAATGCAATGTAACGTCCAATCCAAGGGCACACAGTGGCCACTGCAAGTGGGAGCTCCAGTATGCCCAATCCCCTATTCAATGGGCAGCTATGTTCTTCCAGAAGGTGAACTCCAAAGCTTAGAGTCCTGGGAGGGGAGCAAGGTAGCTGACATGGGAGTGGAAGGGAAATCCTTTAGGCTGTCCCATTCATACCTTTTGACTTCTGTTCCACGTAAATATACATCTATGTAAAACCAAAATTTAAATATAAATTTTTAACATTAATATTTAAGGTCTAGGGAAGGAGGAAGAAGAGGAGGAGGAAAAGGAGTTGAAGCAGGGGGCAGGGGAAGGGTTGAAACTGCTGGGCTGCAACCAGAATGTAAGTTCCCCTGCCCCATACCGAGCATGTCCTCTGGGCCCAGCGTGGATGGGCACTGCACATGGCAAGTGTTAAACTCCTTTTGGAAATAAGGAAACGGACAAAGTAAAGGGCAAGGCCAGGATGTGAGCCCTTCACATGGGACTGCCGGAGCCGTGGGTGCTCTCCTCCAGGGCAGTGTGGCTCCCCCACTTTAATAAAGCAGACATGGCTGACCTGCCCAGCCCAGCCAGGCTACCCCTTCCCAATAAACTCAAACCTAACTGCCTCCCCCCAACCCCCACCTTACAACTTCACAAACCGAGCTGTCCCAGCTCTGCCAGGGGCACATCTTAAACAAAGTTGACATTTTGAACAAGTCTGACCGCATCTCATCCCCTGAGTGAGAGGCCCGTTTTGGATCGGCTCTGAATCGCATCAAACGGTTACATAAGCTGCTGCCTGGCCCAGCTGAGAGAGCCGGCTAGAAACCTCCAGACCAAAAGTTAATCCTAGCTTACAGTTCAGGGACAGCCCTTCCTGAAAGTCTGTACACAAATAAAGAATCTGAGCTCTTAGGGAGGTCAGCAGGAATGCAGCAGACCTCAAATAACATGATCAAATGCTAAAAAGGAAAACAAAAAAATCATGTGTGGCCCAAACCAAGAGCATAGAAATGATACTGAGACCTCGTGAGCTTGCTGCAGCCTGGATCGTCCACCACAGGCAAGGGAGAACTTGGCGACCCGGAGAACAACCAGCCAGATTCAGGAAGTTGTCATGAAATACAGCCCCTTCCAAATGCCCTGTGGCTTGGTGCAGGGTCTCCAGGTAAAGCTAAAATACATTCTGCCTGGGCTATGAGCCTAGCTGTGCAGCCCAGCTCTATCAGCCACTGGCTGTGTGGTGCTGGCTAAGTTTCTTTACCCCAAGCACTCCTATCTCCTCTGTGAAATGGAGACCACTGCAAGCTCTCACAGGATCGCAGACATGCATGAGTTAATGGGTGACAAGGACAGACTCAG
This sequence comes from Cacajao melanocephalus, assembly GCA_963573385.1. Taxonomy (NCBI): domain Eukaryota; kingdom Metazoa; phylum Chordata; class Mammalia; order Primates; family Pitheciidae; genus Cacajao; species Cacajao melanocephalus. Next base: position 6,081 of record CAUYLG010067623.1, read on the forward strand.
TACTCAACAGCAACATCACCACTGCTTCCTCAAGGGCTTCATAATGGCAACAGGAGCCTCTCAAGCCTATCTGGATGTCCTACAGTGCTTAGTGGCAGAACCAGAGGTGCAGCCCAGGAGATCACTGTTAGCCGCCTTTGCACATCACAGGGAGGCCCCCTCCTGTTCCAGCATCCCCATCTCTGCAAGACCTCCTGACCTCTCCTGCACCCAGTCCTTAACCCTTCCGTCCAGTCGCCCTCTGCACCTCAGCTACCCTATCCTTGCTACATTCATCCTGCTGTCAATGGCTCCTCCTTCCCCTCCTGGCAGCAAGGAATCCAGGGTCTCTACGAGTGAACGGCACTGTCCTCAGACAGTGTCGCAACTGGGGACACTTCATTTCAGTCTGAAATGAAAAAGACTCAGCAGTGGGTCTTTTTCCAGGTAAGGAGCTGGGAGCTGTACTACATAACCTAAAATTTCTATTAGGAATTTCCCACTTCACGGGAACTCATTCACTTGGGTGGACTGAGTGGGGGTCGATCAGTGCACACAGATAACAAAGAATATATCACTCCCGCATGACCCAATTGCCTCCCGTTTTTCCCCATCCAATCATTCGTCATTTCTTTGTTTTATTACCATCATTATCTCCACTAGAATGCTCTGTGGGCAGGGTCCATGTGAGAAGAGCTAACAGCTACTGAGTACTGAGCGCACTGTCAAAGCACTTTCTATGTATGAACTCATTTAGTCCTCACAACAGCCCATGCTGCTGGCACTCTTAGAATGTGCATCTTAATGATGGGGAGATTTCAACATGCGGCACAGAGCTTGTGCATGGCCGAGATGGATCCCCACCTCTGGCTCCTCAGCACCTAGAACTGTGCCCAGCACATGAGATGCTTGGGAAATGTTTGGGGAATGAATAAACAGATGATAAAGGAGTGAGGCATGTCTAAATGCCACCTGGAACCTTCCAATTACTAAGACACTAAGACAGTCACTGAAAGACTAGTACACAAAATGTGGTGGGAAGTTTCCCCTTTAAAGAAAGATGCTCAGCGTGACTGATTTGTGTTGGCCACGCCACCTAGATTCGCTCCTGGTGGTTAAGGGGGGGGTGCTCAGACTGCAGCCTATGTGACGGCCACTGCTACACCGTCTCGTCCTAAAATGTTATCATCGAGCCCTCGGCCAAGCAAGCGGCTGGCTGCAGGGCCTCGCATCTCTGTCTGATGTTACTACAGCACTCCTCAACTTCATTTCTGGAGCTGCCGAATGTTTGGAATTGTGTTGCTAGGTGACGAGCCAGAACGCCTCACTAGTATTGAGAATCTCTTCCAATAACAGCCGAGAGGAAAAAAAGGGCTCACTCAACACAGCCTACTGACAAGTGAGGATGTTTTTCTTGCCCTCTCTGCCCTGGCTCGCGATCAAAAGCAAATCACAAGGAAACAAGTGGGCCGGATGGATGATCTGGGCTCACCTCACTCTACCGCCTTCACTCTCCAGCCCCGAAAAAGGGGTGATAAGGCAACAATTAGGATTCAAAAGCTGAATACTCACAGCTAATCAATTATATCTCATGAAAAGCAATGACACACGGGAAATGTTTTCTGATTAGCGGCAAATTCCCTTTTAGAACAGGACCACAAAGTGACTGGCAATGCATGACTGTGATATACTGATGGCGAACGGAAAGCTGCATGCATGTTTGATGCTTTTCAACTAGAAAAGACCATTGCTCTCACCACCACCACCACCCACTACCTCACCACTGAAAGAGGTACCGCGCTGGGTATCAAAAATTCAGATAACCACCACCCGCAGCTACGAAGGAAAGCGGCAGAGAAAAGACCAGGGCGCCCCCTGGTGGCTCCAGTGCAGCTCTTCCTGCAATTGGCAGGAATAAAGCCTGAGCTGCTTTCTTGCAACCTCCAGCTCCCAAAAAACCACATATTCAAACCAAATTAACTCGAGAGTAGAAACTTTGTTGTTAAAAAGAAGGTGAATTGGACATAAGGCTGCTGTAAACACCAGAAAATATCAACTGAACGAATTTTCATTAAATTATAGTAAGGTAGTACCAGTGAGCTGCACACGCCCACTGCGCAGCTACCAAGTCAGGATCACTTAGTCTGGTACATTCCACAGGTGTGATTCCTTACGCATCTACAGCTTTCCTAAATCATCACCTTCACTGCAGGACTGTGCTCAAGGAGCACAAAAAAGCTCCCAAATGCGCACACACACAAACAAATGCTCCCCAGTATCTGTCATTTTCTTCCATTTTTTTTGAGATGGAGTCTCATTCTGTCACCCAGGCTGGAATGCAATGGTGTGATCTCAGCTCATCGCAACCTCCACCTCCCAGGTTCAAGCGATTCTCCTGCCTCAGCCTCCTGAGTAGCTGGGATTACAGGCGAACACCACCATGCCCAGCTAATTTTTTGTATTTTTAGTTGGTCAGACTGGTCTCGAACTCCCGACCTCATGATCCTGCAGCCTCAGCCTTCCAAAGTGCTGGGATTACAGGTGTGAGCCACCGCACCCAGCTGTCTTTTTCTTTAGGTTTTTTCCTAAGTTTCATTCCTTGACCCATGCAGGAGGCAAGAGGTAAAAAAAAAAAAAAAACGCCTAAGACAAAACATGGTTCCTGGAAAACAGTCCAGCTTCTTCCTTCTGTCTCAAGGTTTCTTGCATGAGTAGTACTGCCATTTGGGACTGGATAATGCTCCATTGGGAGGAGCTGTCCCACGCACTACAGGACGTTCAGCAGCATCCCTGGGCTCTAATCACCAGATGCCAGGAGGACCCTCATCCCAGCAATGGCAGGCAACCAAATATGTCCCAGACACGGCCAAATGTCCCCTGGGGGTTGCAATCACCCCCAGCTGAGAACCACTATCCTGTCTGATCACTTCCAATCTTCAGGCCTCACAGAGAGAGCAGCCTGGTTTATGTCCTCTTAACTAGGGGGAGGCCTGATGGGTAGACATCAGGTAAAGGGAACTTGAGGGCCTCTGCAGTAGGGATGGCTTCAGTAAGATGGGGAATCAGGTCGACCTACTGGCAGTTCAGCAACAAGGACCAGATGTTGCTTTCAGGAAGACTCAGCAGCAATGAACCCTTTGAAGGTGCTAATAATCACACCTACCAGTTATTCAGTCCTTAAGATGCCAGGTACTCTTTTGGATATTTTTTTTCCAATTTTTCTCATCAAGGTATAATTTACTTAGCATATAACACCCTTCCATAGCTCAGGTGTAATTTACATAGTGTATCTTCTCAGTATTTTCTGCCAGTTAATTTAATCCTCACAACTGTGTCACATGGGTGCTATGACAGCCTCATTTTATAGACAAGAACGCTGAGGCACAGTTAGCTTAAATAACTTGCCCAAGTTCCCACTGCTAATACATGTACGGATGTGCATAAGAACACAGCCAGGCTAGCTGGTTTAACATCAGCAAGCAGAACAGTAAAAACAAAAATAATGATACACAATTGCCAGTGTTGGCCCAGACACTACGTGCAATTACCACCTACTAACTACCTAAAGTGTTTCGTGTTTCTTACATTTTTCTAAAGCCTGGAACAGTCCAAAGGAGGGTCGTGAAAGCAAAGCAACTTCTCCCCAGGAAAATCCACATATGTGCACAAACACATATGCATGATTTTGCACACAATCAAAAGAGGTGTCTGAAATCTCTAAAACTATCTATGAGCCTCCAATGAGGTTCCCAGTTCCAATATATCCTAGGCTCTGTGCTAGATGCTTCATATAACTCCCAGGAATCCATCAAGGAGATAATAATTACCACCATTTCAAGGACTGGAAAAATGAGTTCAGAGAAGTTAAAGCGTTTGCCTGGGGTCACACAGATCTTTTTTTTTTTTAAGACACGGTCTCACTCTGTCACCCAGACTGGAGTACAGTGGTGCGATCAAGGCTCACTACAACCTACAACTCCCGGGTTCAAGCGATCCTCCTGCCTCAGCCTCCCAAGAAGCTGGGACTACAGACACATGCCACCATGTCTGGCTTTTTTTCCCCCTTCTTTTGTAAAGAGAGGGGTCTTGAATGTTGCCCAGGCTGGTTTTAAACTTCTGGCCTCAAGCAATCCTCCTGCCTTGTCCTCCCACAGTGCTGGGATTACAGGCATGAGCCACTGCGCACAGCCACACAGCTCTTGAACATCAGCGCTGTGGTCCACCTGACCCCGGTGTTCTTTCTAACCCAACACACTGCCTCTCAACTCAGTTCATCTGTGATCACCAACATCAGGGCGCTATGAAACTAAAAGATGTACAAAGCGCAGAAACGATTTACACATCTAACATTCTAGTGGCTCTGATGATACAAGTTTGGCAGTGACAATGTAAGGGCTGCTGGTCACTCAGAATTAAAACCTGAAGGTGACATTTGCCTTTCACAAAGAAGGCTGTTGATTCATCTCTACAAACTTCGTAAGACAGCATCTTAGCAAAACAATCCACAGGGGTCTGGGCACTCACACAAATACACTCTGCCTCTTTCCAGCCCAGTCACGCTTCCCACATTGGCCAACACCTGGCCTCGGGTATAAAAAGTAATGGGCCAAATGTCCAAGCCAATGTGTTTACTGATACTGGCTTGCCTAGCCAAAGGTCATTCAAAGTCACCTAAACTGTCACCACATCTGCAAAGGAGACAGAAGGCAAGGGGGAAAGGAAGACACCTGTCTTTGATATCAAAGAAACTAACAAGGTCAGGCAAGCCATTAGAAACTTCAGCAACGCAGCTCTTTAATCACTGCACATAAGAATGTGGGTGTCCTGGCTCCTTTCCCAGAACAGATGGTCAGCACCGCAAACAATCCTTGAGGGCAGCCTCCTTCACTTCACAGCTTGGGAAACTGAGGCACAGAGAGGTCAAGGGACCTAATACTCTCAGAGCCAGGATCAAAACCAACTGTTCTCATTCACTGAAAGCAAACAGTTTGTAACGCATCATTCCACTACAACCAGCTGCCTCTCCCTGACACAAAAAGAGAAAAAAGGTGAAAATCCACTTCCTTGAGCAATTGATATTACCAGGCCTTTACTGCATCCGAAGATAGAGACACAATGGTGATTACGACTGACTGGAGCCTGCCTTCGGGGGACTCGGTTTCAGTTCATTCCTGCAGAATGTTCTCTTAACTTTCCATGCTTGTTAGAACTAAAATATTCCTCCTTTCCCTCTCTCCCTCCCTCCATCCCTTCTTTCCTTCCTTCTTCCCTTCTTTAAATGTTTCTTGAACAACTACTTGTCAGGCAGGATTGGATTTTCCACTAGGAAAATGGCAATGAACTAGCAGACAAAGTGCATGTACTCAGGAAGCCTGTATCCCAGTGGGGGCTGCAGGAAAGAAATTAAAGAGGCCAGACAGGGTGGCTGACACCTGTAATCCCAGCACTGTGGGAGGCCAAGGTGGGTGGATCACCTGAGGTCAGGAGTTCAAGATCATCCTACTCAACATGGAGAAACCCCATCTCTACTAAAAATACAAAATTAGCCAGGCATGGTGGCACATGCCTGTAGTCCTAGCTACTCAGGAAGCTGAAGCAGTAGAATCACTTGAACGTGGAAGATGGAGGTTGCGGTGAGCCTAGACGGTATCACCTCACTCCAGCCTGGGCAACAAGAGTGAAACTCTGTCCCAACAAAAGAAGAGAAATTAAACAGGGGAGTGAGGTTACAGGGAGCTCTGAAACCTGAAGTCAGCAGCCAGGGAAGAAGCAGGTGGGGTGATGGGATGAGGGTGCCTGTGTGATAACAAAACACCATGGACCAGATGGACAGTGAACAACAGGGACTGATTTCGCACAGTTCTGGCAGCTGGAAGTCTGAGATCAAGGCCCCAACAGATTTGGGGGCTGGTGAGGGCCCTCTTCCCAGTTCACTGATGGCACCTTCTCGCTGTGTCACTGTCAAATGGCAGAAAGGGCAAACAAGGTCTCTGGACCCCCCCCTTTTTTTTTTTTTTTGAGACAGGATCTTGCTCTGTTGCCCAGGCTGGAATGCAGTGGCACAGTCTTGGCTCACTGCAGCCTAAACCTCCTGGGCTCACCTCAGCCTTCCGAGCAGCTGGGACTACAGGCATGTGCCACCAAGTCTAATTTGTTTGTGTATACAGAGACAGGGTCTCTCTGTGCTACTCAAGGCTGGGCTTGAACTCTGGGATCAAGCAATCCTCCTGCCTCAGCCTCCCAAAGTGCTGGGATTGCAGGCATGAGCCACAGTACCCAACCTCTGGGGTCCCTTTTATAAGTGCACTAATCCCACTCATGAGGGCTCCACCCTCATGACCTAATCAACTCCCAAAGGCCCACCTCCTAACTCCATCACGCTTGGGGTTAGGATTTCAACCTAGGAATTTTAGGAGCACGCAAACATTCAGTCCATGGCAAAGGGGACATCCTAAGAGACCTGAGTGCTTTTCTCTGAAGGCAAGGCATTACACAAGCTTGTGGGTCTCCAGGAACGGCAATGAGGGAGAGGTGGGTATGAACCCTGCCTCCATCACACACTAGCAGTATGACCTTCAGCAAAGCTTGTTTCTTCAACCACAAAACAAGTCTAGCACTCCTATTTTGCATGGATGCTGTGAAGATTAAGCATTATCTATACATTGAATGAATGTGGAAATAATACACACTGTGGATATATTTTAAGTAGTTTTAATTGTTCTATTTGTTCTGTGGTTATGTCTAAGACTACAGACATATAGATGGTAGGCAAAATGAATAAGGAGGTATTTGCATTATTATTCTTTTCCAGGAACTTTTTTTTTTTTTTTTTGAGACTAAGTCTCCCTCTGTCACCCAGGTTGGAGGGCAGTGACGTGATCTCAGCTCACTGCAACCTCTGCCTCCTGTGCTCAAGCAATTCTCCTGACTCAGCCTCCCAAGAAGCTTGGATTACAGGCATGTACCACCACACCCGGCTAATTTTTATATTTTTAGTAAAGACAGGGTTTCACCATGTTGGTCAGGCTGGTCTTGAACTCCTGACCTCAGGTGATTGATCCGCCTGCTTGGGCCTCCCACAGTGCTGGGATTACAGGTATGAGCCTCTGTACCCGGCCTTCCAGGCACTCTTTGAAGGAAAATCTGAAATTGCCCCAAAAATAGGAATGAACTTACAGATGGATTTGATATGTGACGACTGGCAGAGGCCGACCAGAGAGAAACCAGAATGGAAATGAGAGACCAGGCAGGGTTCTAGAATTCAAAGCCTAAACCCCAGGACTAGGGTTTGGATCTGGTGCTTGAACCTTTGGGGAGCAACCAAATGGGCCTAAAAACTGCTCTCCAAGGGGGTCTCCAGATGCGACTTCAGAAACAACTGGCCTCCCTGGAGCGATGCCACCACCTGACACATCAATAACCACATGAGGTGGCACTGGATATTTATACTGATTCCCTTCCGCGGTCTTATATTCCTAGCCCAGTTCTCCGTATTCCTGGGGAAAGTCCTAACCCTAAAGAACTAGAGACCCACTGTTCACTGCTGTAAAAGCTTCCAGATATTTGAGAAGGCGCGAATCACAAAGATGCCTGGTTCTACGCTCAGGTCTAATGCCTTCCTAAGCTAGTGCATTTGGTCCTCAGAATAGCCCTGAGATGCCAGTGAGAATGTCCCTATTTCATAAATGAGGATACGGAACGCAGAGAGTCTCAAAGGAAAAAAGGAAGAGAAATCTAGTTAGGAAGTCCTAGAGCTGAGGCTGGAAGCCAGGACTCTGACCCTCCCCACCGCACCATCCTCCAACCGCCCACCCCCATCCCTACTCCCCACTGGGACGCATCTCTCCTGCTGCGCCTAGCACAGCTCTATGATTCATGGGTATTAGGGCACCACGCTTAGGGCAGTGACGGCACTGTCAGCAGCCTGAGAGTGTGGACACCAAGACAACTCAGGACTCCCCACCCCAGAGGCACAGGGGAGCCCTCAGCATTGCCTGTGCAAGGGAGGGCCATGGGAAGGAGCAGAGAAGGATGGAAGGAATGCACTGCTGACTGTGTTCCGCATGGCAGGCAGGCTTCAGAGCCTGCTCTTTGCAAGGGGAAGTGAAAAAATCCTATCGCCCCTCCTTCAAGCCCTCCACTGGCTTCCCTCTGCACGTGGGATAAAATCTAAATGGACCACCCTCTCCAGCATCCTCCAACTCACTCTCCCGCTCACCTCTGGCAGCACAATGCCAGCGGTACCACCCGCCACCAAAATGGGCCAAGCCCTTCTTCCTGAGACTTCAATCCCACTGCCATCTGAGAGAGCCCTTTCCTAACAAAACGCCTTCAAATAGGGCACATGCTTTGCCTTTATTGATTTCGTTTTTTTGAGACGAAGTTTTGCTCTTGTTGTCCAAGCTGGAGTGCAATCGCATGATCTCGGCTCACCACAACCACCGCCTCCTGGGTTCAAGCGACTCTCCTGCCTCAGCCACCCGAGTAGCTGAGATCACAGGCATGCACCACCACACCTGGCTACTTTTTTGTATTTTTAGTAGAAACGGGGTTTTACCATGTTAGCCAGGCTGGTCTCAAATTCCTGACCTCAGGTGATCTGCCCGCCTCAACCTCCCAAAGTGCTGGGATTACAGGTGTGAGTCACAATGCCCAGCCATGCTTTGCCTTTTTAATGCTTGCTACTTGTCCTCACCACAGGTCTGACAGCTTCTGAGGGCAGGACCTTTGCTTCTTCTTCATCAACATATAAGCAAATAGTAGCAGCATGGCTATCATATTATACGATGAGCACTGGGCAGAAATAGTTGCAGAGTTTTTTTCCATTTGGGTTTTTTTTTTTTTTTAAGACAGTCTTGCTCTGTCACCCAGGCTGGAGTGCAGGGGGGTAATCATAACTCATTAAAGCCTCAACCTTCTAGGTTGGAGCAATCCTCCTACCTCGGCCTCCCAAGTAGCTGGGACTACAGGCAGATGCCAAATGCCCCACCACACACATTAATTCTTTAATTTTTTTTTTTTTTTTTGAGACCAAGTCTCACTCTGCCTCCCATGCTGTAATGCAGTGGTGCGATCTTGGCTCACTGCAGCCTCCACCTCCCAGGTTCAAGTCCCAGAGTAGCTGGGATCACAGGTGCCCACCACTATGCCCAGCTAATTTTTGTACTGTTAGTAGAGATGGGGTTTCGCCATGTTGGCCAAGCTAGTCTCAAACTCCTGACCTCAAGTAATCCGCCCACCTCAGCCTCCCAAAGTGCTGAGATTACAGGCATGAGCCACTGCACCCGGCCAATTTTTAAAGTTTTTTTGTAGAGGAAGGGTCTCGCTATGTTGCCTAGGCCAGTCTTGAACTCCTGGATTCAGGTAATCCTCCTGCCTCAGCCTCCCAAAGTGCTGGGATTACAGGCAATGAGCTACTTCACTGGCCATAAATAGAGTTTGAATTGAAGAAGGGATCTAGCAAACAGCCAAAAAAAGAACAGAAGAAAAGAGAATACAAAGAAAGAAAGAAATTGCTTTTCTCTTCAAAAAGAAAAGCACTCCCGTCAACTCTCGAAATGCCATTCCTCTGCCACTTTCACACTGCATGACCACAATGTCCTTAAGCTCCCCAAGCCAAGCCTTCCCATATAAATGAGGGTTGGGGAGAGACAGCTAAAATCCTTTCTAAGTATAAGAACAAGTGGGAACAGAGTCTATGTCTGTCAAACAGCTCAAGTCAGCACCCATGTCCTAAAAGCACCCTGCACAGCTTAGAAGGGACACCTGGCAACGTGGCACCTCCCCCTGATGACATGGAAACACCCACCCAACACCCGCCCCTGCTCTGACCCCACAGAGCCAGTCCTGCTGCAGTATCCTGCAGGTGCTGGATCAGCTGACCAGATCTGTTTCTGCCTCTCCTGTCTCTCTCTAGCTTTCTGGCTGGCCCAAGCAGTGACACTGTGAGGCCTGCTGCAGAGACTGGGCTGGTGCCCCGCAGCCTCAGACATCCATCGCAGGAACTGTGTGGAGAGCGGCCACCCTTCCCAGTCACACAGGCCAGAGACACAAGCAAAGCCAGAACAAGCAGGCCAGTGCTCGTAGCCCCGAAAGGACCACAGCCCCTGCACGGGATCTGTCCATGAGAGCCCACTGCCTAACAGCTCCTCCTCCAAAAGCACACTGCAGAGGCGCTGGCAGCTCTACCAGCAGGAACCAGGTTGCCAGGTTAGCCTATCGGAGACAAAAAACTGCTGGTTCCCAGCCACGTCAACCAGGAAGAAGAGGGAAAGAGTACACAGCTGGATATGGAAGCTGCAGGCCCAGAAGTGTTGCTGTGTGACTTTGAGCACTGTATTTGCCCTCTGCCTCAGTGACTTTCCCATCTGTACAATGGACCAGTAATGCCAGTACCGTCTTGGTTGCTACAAAGCCCAGGATAACTTCAGAGAGGCATCTAGCATAATGCCGGCTGCTTCACCATCTAATGAGGATGAATTATTACCATAACTGTTTAAGAGGGAGTTTTGCTCTGTTGCCCAGGCTGGGGTGCAGTGTCATGATCACAGCTCACTGCAGCCTCGAACTTCTGGACTCAAGCAATCCTCCTGCCTCATTCTCCCAAGCAGCTGGGACTGCAAGCACATGCCACTATGACCAGCTAATTTTTATTTCATTTATTTATTTATTTTGAGACAGAGTCTCACTCTGTTGCCCAGGCTGGAGTGCAGTGGCACGATCTTGGTTCACAGCAACCTCCACCTCCAGGATTCAAGCGATTCTCCTGCCTCAGCCTCTTGAGTAGCTGGGACTACAGACACTCACTACCATGCCCAGCTAATTGTTTTTTTGTATTTTTAGTAGACAGGTTTCACTATGTTGCTCAGGTTGGTCTCGAACTCTTGACCTCAGGTGATTCACCCACCTCAGCCTCCCAAAGTGCTGGGATTACAGGCATGAGCCATCAGTACCCAGCCAATTTTTATTTTTTGTAGAAATACCACCTTGCTATATTGCCCACACTGGTCTCAAACTCCTGGGCTCAAGCAATCCTCCAGCCTCAGCCTCCCAAACCGCTAAGATTACAGAAATGAACACTATGCCTGGCCCTGTCATCATTACTTAGCACCAAGAACTCCTCTCATTCCAAGCCCATGAACCACATTTGTCTAGCAGTCTTAAGTATTATCATAGTCACCCTGCTTGTTATTAAAGCCTGCCAATAACAGAGCTGAAGCATCACAGCCAAAGGCAGAGACAGATGCTACTCCAGAAAGATGCAACCACTCTGCATCCATGTCAGCCTCAGTTACTCTGGTTCACAATGTTTCTCTCTCACCCCCATCTCCCATTTGTACCACCCTGGTCCCCCAGATTGGGACCCACAGGACTATTTAATCCAAAATTTTGTTGAAACATTGTTGCCACAGATTAAGGTTTTTAAAATGACAACAGTTAAATAAAACTGGTAAAAAGACAACAAAATGTTCTTCATTATAAAATTCGGTGTTTGGCCAGACATAGTGGCTCATGTCTGTAACCCCAGCACTTTGAGAGGCTGAGGCAGGAGGATCACTTGAACCCAGGAGTTCAAGACCAGCCTTAGCAACATAGCAAGACCCCATCTCTACAAAATAAGCATTAAAAAACAGTCAGGTGGGGTGGCATGCACCTACAGTCCCAGCTCCTTGAGAAGCTGAGGCAGGAGGATCACTTAAACCCAGGAGTTCAAGGCTGCAGTGAGCCAGGAATGCACCACTGCACTCCAACCGGGGCAACAGAGACCCCGTCTCCAAAAATAATAATGATAAGTTTAAGGCTCTCAGACCTGGATGCCCCCACATGACTAGTCCACTGCCGCTTGCCCTGGCTGGGTGATGGTGGAACATGTCTCCTTAGGTAATTTACAATTGGCAAGAGTGGGCCAGGCATGGTGGCTCATGCCTGAAATCCCAGCACTTTGGGAGGCCGAGGAGGGCAGATCACGATGTCAGAAGTTCAGGACTAGCCTAATCAACATGGTGAAACTTCATTTCTACTAAAAATACAAAAATTAGCCAGGGGCAGTGGCGGGTGCCTGTAATCCTAGCTATTCAGGAGGCTGAGGCAGGAGAATCGCTTGAACCCAGGAGGTGGAGGTTGCAGTGAGCCGAGATCACGCCGCTGCACTCCAACCTGGGTGACAGAGCAAGACTCCATCTCAAAAAAAAAGAAGGATTCAGCTGGGCACAGTAGCTCACACCTGTAATCCCAGCACTTCGGGAGGCTGAGGCAGGCAGATCACGAGGTCCAAAGATCAAGACCATCCTGGCCTACATGGTGAAATCGTGTCTCTATTAAAAATACAAAAATTACATGGGCTTGGTGGTATATGCCTGTAGTCGCAGCTACTCAGGAGGCTGCGGCAGGAGAATCACTTGAACCCCAGGAGGCAGAGGCTGCAGTGAGCCAAGATGGTGCCACTGCACTCAAGTCTGAGTAATAGAGTGAGACTTCATCTCAAAAAAATAAAAAATAAAAATAAAATGAAAAGATGAAAAAATAAACAATAACAATAAAGAAAGAAAGAAAGAATTGGCAAGAGAATAGGCTTTAGAGTAAGAACACCTGTGTCCATTGCCAGATTCACCACTTACTATAGCTAAGCACCATGCCTGGAACACAGTAGGTGCCCAGTAACTATCTGTTCAACTAGCTGTGAGGCCTTGGGCAGGAACTTATCTTCCTAAGCCTCAGTTTTCTTATACAAAAAGAGAGAACAATATAATCTACAGCTCGGAAGTCTGCTGGGGGATTCAATGAGGAAACATAACTAAAAATGTTTCAGCACAATACGTGGCATACAGTAAGTTCTGCCAGAATATACTGTTACTTTTACTAGCTTCTATTTTGATAGACCATTACTGTCAGCATTAGAATAATAAACAGACATATTTGATTAGAGAAGAAGGGCGGGGGCCAGGCACGGTGGCTTATGCCCATAATCCCAGCACTTTGGGCAGATCACCTGAGGTCAGGAGTTTGAGACCGGTCTGGCCAAAGGAGCAAAACCCCATCTCTACTAAAAATACAAAAATTAGCCAGGCATGGTAGCAGGCACCTGTAATCCCAGCTACTTGGGAGGATGAGGCAGGCCAATCACTTGAACCTGGGAGGTGGAGGTTGCAGAGAGCCAAGATTACACCAGTGCATTCCAGCCTGGGTGACAGAGGGAGACTCCATCAAAAGAAAAGAGATGAAGAATGGAGAAAGAATATAGGGCCTCCAAAAACAAATTAAATGCCACTCTCCTCGGACCTGCTGTTTTCTTAACAAGACAACTCATTCCAGAAGTTTGGTCTGAGGGTTTGTCAGGAATTGGTGGTAACTGCTGACAGAAGAGGCAGAAAAGGAAAGCCACTGGCCATGCGGGTAACTTCAGAGAAGGGCTGAAAGGCCCCAGCGGGGACAGAAGACACTCACTGCCCCAGGAAGTTTTTTTTTTTCTTTCTTTCTTTCTTTTTCAGATAGGGTCCAGCCCTGTCACCCAGGCTGAAGTGCAGTGATATAATCATAGTTCATGGCAGCCTTGACATCCTGGACTCAAACAATCCTCCTGCCTCAGCCACCCAATTAGCTGGGAATACAGGTACAAACCAATATATCTTTTTACAGAGACAGAGTCTTACCACGTTGGCCTGGCTAGTCCCAAACTCCTGCCCTCAAGTGGTCTGGCCATCTCGGCCTCCCAAAGTGCTGTGATTACAGACGTACGCCACTGCACCCAGCCTATTCATTGACTCTTAACTCTGATCCCAATGCTGTTCTAAGCACATTATAGTTATCTTGATGACCGCCCATGAGAGGGATGTTGATCCTGTCCCTATGTCTTGATAAGGACACAGGCATGAAGAAGGTTGGAGCCACTGAGCTGGAACCTGAGTCCAGGCAGCTTCGGAGTGTGCCCTCCTGATCCTGACAGCACGCTGCCTCCCTACAGCAACAGGCACAGCTGCAACTCCATGTGCCCAAAACAAGAACTGGGAACCCACCTGCAGAAATGCAAGGTATCCCTGAGGCAGAATTATGGGTGCTTTAGTTTGCTCCAAACTGTCTTTACTGCTTTGCTAAATAATTAACTTTTTCATAACAGGCTTCTGTGTTTTTGAAGTCCCAGAAGGCCTTGCAGGAGAGTGATCAGATGGGTCTGAACACACCATCTTCTCTTCAGTAGTAAATAACCACAAGAATACACCCCCTCTGAATACCTCATGACAAAACACCCTTTGCAATTTCAGAGACACCTGAGAGGGGAAGGTTGCTGGGTAGACGCTTCACAATTATCCCCAAGCACTGAGGATTAAATAACCTAGCTCTAGCTCAATTACAGTACAGAGGCAGCCACCTGCATGGATTATTATAGGAGGCCAGAGTAGCCACTTGGCGGGATGTGAGTGAAGCATTCACTGCTTTGGGGGGCAGAGCTGATGAGTTTCTTTGCCAAGCTCCTCTGGAGCCTGCAAGAGTTAAGTGACTGCTCTAGAGTAGAATCTCAGGTGCTTCACATGCTGGGATGGGATGCTTCATCTGAACAGGGATGGTGTTTGTGAAACACTCCTGGGACAGTTCATGCTATGGACTGAATTGCACCCCTTCTCCAATGTACAAGGTGAAGCCCTAATTCCCATTCTGAGTTTACATAGAGACAAGGCCTTAATGAGGTAATTAAGGTTAATAAGGTCATAAGGGTGGGGCTCTGATTCCACAGGATCAGTGTCCTTATAAGAGAAGGGAGGTCAGACACAGTGGCTCACACCTATAATCCCAGCACTTTGGGAGGCCCAGGTAGGCAGAACACCTGAGGTCAGGAATTCAAGACCAGCCTGGCCAACACAGCCAAACCCTGGCTCTACTAAAAATACAAAAAAACTAGCCGGGTGTGATGGTGCATGCCTGTAATCCCAGTTACTCAGGAGGGTGAGGCAGGAGAATCAATCACTTGAACCCCAGAGGCGGAGGTTGCAGTGAGCTGAGACTATACCATTGCACTGCAGCTTGGGGGACAGAGCAAGACTCTGTCTCAAAAAAAAAAAAAAAAAAAGAGAGAAGGGACACCAGGATGTGCCTGCAGAGAAAAGGCCACATAAGGACAGAGAGAGAAGGCAGCCAGCCGTCCGCAAGACAGGGAAAGACGCCTCATCAGAAATCAGCCCTGCTGGCACCTTGATCTTGGCCTTTCAGCCTCCAAAACTATGAGAAAATAAGTTTTTGTTTTTGTTTCCATTTTTGAGACACAGTCTTGCTCTGTCGCCCAGGCTGGAGTATAGTGGTGTAATCTCAGCTCACTGCAGCCTCTGCCTCCTAGGTTCAACCAATTCTCCTGCCTACGCCTCCTGACTAGCTGGGATTACAGGTGCCCACCACGCTCCACTAATTTTTTGTATTTTGAGTAGACACAGGGTTTCACCATGTTGGCCAAGCTGGTTTTTAACTACTGACCTCAAGTGATCCGCCCACCTCAGCCTCCCAAAGTGCTAGGACTACAGGCATGAGCCACCATGCCGGGAGGAGAAAATAAGTTTTTGCTGTTGAAGCCACCCTACCTGTGGCCCCTTGTTAGGTAGCCCAAGCAAACACCCTGGACACCCAGACAGACCCACTCTTCTTACTCCTCTTGCATGTGACACAGGAGATGATGGCAGGATGGGGGAATGCAATTTAAAACCACCTTCCTCAAAATTTCTAGGATTCCTGACCCCTCATCTGTGCTAGATGACACCCAGGGTAGACAACAGCACTGTCATTGAAGACTTCCTAAAGGGACAGGCACCACAGAAAACAGAACCTCCCCCAACCCCCACCCCAGCCACCCACACACAATCCTAACCACAGATCATGTCTCTACCAAGTGTCAAGGGTCAAATGCAGACATGGTGACATTTTTTTCTTCAGAGATTCAAGATGTAAGCTCTGGATATGTCCCAAACTTGCTCAAGATGCCAAATAATAAAACAATTTAGTTTCTAAAAAATTGTATGAGTCAAAACAAGGAAAATAATCTACGCCTCAGTCAGTGGCTAAACTGCAGTGTGTTTCAGGGCATGTAATCAGAAAAAATACACAGGCAGGGCCAGCGACTTCCTCAAAGACAGAAAGTGGCTGAGGGAGACCAAGACACCATGCTCCATGGGGGCCTGAGAAGCAGTTGACAAAACAAACCATGTTTATCTGAGATGCTGGGAACTCACCCCCAGCCACAGGAACTCTTGGGAAACAGAATGTCAGACACCTGCTGGGGCACATAGGGATGCCTGCAGCCCTACATAGTGCCTACAAAGGTGAGGGCTCAAAAGTGTGATCTTAGGGGCTCCTGTCCTTTAAAAAAAAAATGCCCATAAGTCAAAAACGCAGTGTTCTTTACAATAGCTGTGCCTCACAGCCAGAGTAAAGTCTTGTCCATCTACACCAAGGTGCGGCCCTCACAGAGACAGAATCGTAGGTGCTGGAAAGGTGATGAGGCGTTAGATCCCAGCAAGTCACAAGGTGGCTTCTTTTTCCCATCTTCAGTCTGTTCCATTACTTTCAGTTCAGCATCAGAATATCCTCAATACCTTTTTTTTTTTTTTGGAGACAGAGACTCACTCTGTCTCCCCAGGCTGGAGTGCAGTGGCGCGATCTCAGCTCACTGCAACCTCCACCTCCCGGGTTCAAGTGATTCTCCTGCCTCAGCCTCCTGAGTAGCTGGGATTACAGGCTAGTGCCACCACACCCAGCTAATTTTTGTATTTTTTAGTAGAGATGGGGTTTCACCATGTTGGTCAGGCCGGTCTTGAACTCCTGACCTCGTGATCCACCCACCTTGGCCTCCCAAAGTGCTGGAATTACAGGCATGCACCACCACACCCAGCTCCTCAACACCTTTCTAATGAGACTCGCTGACCTCTCTCTTTTTTCCCTTTGGCTTATGAAAATTTATTTCTACTGTGTTTTTTCACCACCAAAATGTATTATCTTGGTCTTTCCTTCTTGCCTTGGACTAAGGGAGAGACACTGACTGCTCTGACAACCTTAAAGGGGACCCCAGGGATGTCACCAACTGCATGACCTTTGCGACTAAATCCAGCATTCAGAACTTTATTAGGGTTTTTTTCCCTAAATTTTTTTTCTCCTAAATTTTTATTTTAACTTTTTTTTTTTTTGAGACAGAGTCTCACTCTGGTGTCCAGGCTGGAGTGCAATGGCGCCCTCTCGTCTCACTGCAACCTCCGCCTCCTGGGTTCAAGCAATTCTCTTGCCTTGGCCTCCTGAGTAGCTGGGACTACAGGCATGTTCCACCACACTTGGCTACAGAACTTCATTGTTTTCCTCAACTGAAGTCAAGCAGTCATCACTGGGTACAGAAGCTGTGATTTCTTAGCCAGTGGGTCCATAAAGCATGGCCTGATGGCAGGATTTGGCTGTTTGGTTTTAAGCCCTACTTTTCCAGCACAATTCCCTTTCAGAAAAGCACTTCCAAAAGGGCTGGGCACAGGGGCTGCGCCCAAATGGGCTCTCCCGCACTGCTGATCACACCACTTCTGGTCTTTCTGGTGGCTACAGAGCTTCCCGAAGTATGAAGACTGAGATACTTGCCACAGGCCAGGGCCAAAAAGAAGCAGCACCTGGCCCTCTTATGAACAATGAAAGCGGGTCTCAGTCAGAACCCACAACAGGCAACCACAGCCAGGCACACTTAGTAAGAGTTTCCTTCCATTGTCTTCATTTTACAGTGACCAGCTACTTCAGTCAACTCATAATGATTCTCAATTTGCCGTAATGAGATAAAGTTTCCTTTTTCAAAAAATAAAGTCATTCAAGTTTGTTTAAGTGTATCATTAAAAGTAAACTATAGTAGACCAGGCACGGTGGCTCACGCCTGGCATCCCAGTGCTTTGGGAGGCTAAGGCGGGTGGATCGCTTGACCTCAAGAGTTCCAGACCAACCTGGGCAACATACTGAGACTCACCTCTACAAAAAAATAAACAAATAAAATGAATAATAAAGTAAACTATAGGGTAAGTAACAGTGCTGTGGTAAACAAAAGACAGGGGAAAAGCAGCCAGCTACATACTCACCCACCCTGTGTCCCACGGACCGAGTGAGCTATTAACACCCGCTCAGCCAAGTTCAGGGCTGAGCAGCATCACGGTAAACCACACACGCTCATTATACAAAAAGTGCGGCCAGCCATTCCCACGCAGCAGCCTCATAGTGTCTGCTCACTTCCTGCTTCACTCTTGAATCAGAGAATGCTGGGTGCCTCCCAAACTCCTTCTTCTTTAGCAACAAAAACTAATTTCCTTTTTATCGGGAACAACTGCCCCGTCTGCAGCCAAAGGGGGCCATGAGATGAATGCAGGCCCAAGACATGAGTGGGATACCGTGAGCACCTTCTAGTGAACATGGGGGCTGCCATCGTTTTTGTACCAAGAGTCCATTCTGCAGTCTAGAAATTACCATGGGCTTCTTTTCAGGAAAATGTATTAAAATATATAAAACATACAATATCACAAAGCAAACCAATTATATCACAACAGAATGGTCATAACTGAGGGTCGGGCGCAGTGGCTCACGCTTGTAATCCTGGCACTTTGGGAGGCCAAGGCGGGTGGATCACGAGATCAGGAGTTTAAGACCAGCCTGGCCAAAATGGTGAAACTCTGTCTCACCATTAAAATACAAAAATTAGCTGGGGCATGGTGGTATGCGCCTGTAATCCCCGATACTCAGAGGGCTGAGGCAGAGAATGGCTTAAACCCGGGAGGCGGAGGTTGCAGTGAGCCGAGATTGCACCACTGCACTCACACTCCAGCCTGGGCAACAGAGCACAACTCCATCTCAAAAAAAAAGGTCGTAATTGAAGAAAATACATGTCACCCAGAGCTGAATGAAAAAATTGTCATTTTTTCCCTATCCAAGCTCAGGCTCTGGAATCCTATATGTGGAAACAGAGGAAGTCTCTCCTTTGCCCTCTCCTCTTTCCTCACACCTGGAATGAGAATAAAATGGCTGGAGCTAAAATGACTATGTTGGTCTATGAGGCAAGACAGGAGGAGGCCCAGTCTCTGACCGCCATGGAGCTACATGCCGGCCCCAGCCTGCCTACCACTGGGTAGAGATAAATTTCCATCATATATCCCTAAACCACAAGAACTTCAAGAAGAGTAGATCTGAACGGTTTTGTATACAAAGAATAAACCAACTGTCAATTTATATAATGGTGTCTGCTCACTTCCTGCTCCACCCCTGAATCAGAGAACGCTGGGTGCCTCCCAAACTCCTTCTTCCTTCCCTAGCAACAAAAACTATTTTTTTTTTAAATCGGGAACAACTGCCCCCTCTGCAGGCAGGGGAGGCCATGGGACAAATGCTGGCCCAAGACATGGGTGGGATACGAGGAGCACCCACTGGTTCACATAATAGTTGGTTTATTCTTTGTTATACAAAGCCATTCAAAGTGAGTCTTCCTTGCTATATTTCTAATACTTTTTCTAGGGGGTAAAGTTGGAAACAGTTAAAGCCTGATCATCAGCAACATTTAATCACCTTGGAGAGACACATTCTTCTCTCCAAGGTACAAAAATGAGTTCTCCAGAGTTACAAAGGAAATCCAACTAAAACAGATCCTCTGTAGCTAATTGCGTACAGGAGGCAAACCCTGAAACCTGGAACCACAGAATTCTATGGCAATGCTGCTCCACCCCGAAGCATGCCATTTAGCACACACATAGGCCCAAGCACCATGCACTAGCCATGGCTATGGAAATCCACAAGCACACACCACAGCTCCAGTCTACATCCGGGGACATACACACCTGACTTTAACCACAGTCACATGGCTACAAGCCCAAAGGCACTGCCATGAGGCATGGGCTAGAAGTCATGCCAGAGCTGGTGGAGGTGGCCACGAAAGTACTTACTGATCGTCATGGACTCCGGCACTGAGGAAGAAGGTAACAGGCTGCTCAGAGGACTTCCTTGGCCTGGAGAGCTGGCTTCCACACTAGGAAAAAGCAGGCGGGAGGAAGTTATACTCAGCCCCTGAAAGTAAACAACCTCACCATTCCAAAAACTTGCAGAGGTCAGTTTACTCCAGTACCTCTACTAGAAGGGACAGAAGCAGTCATCGGAAATTAGTCGGAGCTCATTATCTGCAGATTCTGTAGGTGGAAATTCATGTACTCACTGAACTGTATTTGTAACCCCAGAGTCAATACTCAGAGTGCTGTCACAGTCATTCATGAACATGTGCAGAGGCCAATAATTTGAGTCCCTAATGTGCATGTTCCCAGCTGAAGTCGAACAGCTGGGACCTCATATCTTGCATTGTAAACAAGCATCCTCTTTGCACTCTATTTACTGCCATCTTTTCAGCATTTTTTTCTTCACTTTTCTTTTTTTTGCACAATCTCAGCTCACTGCAACCTCCACCTCCCTGGTTCAAGCGATTCTCCTGCCTCAGCCTCCCAAATAGCTAGGATTACAGGCCTGTGCCACCACTCCTGGCTAATTTTTGTATTTGTGGTAGAGATAGGGTTTCACCACGTTGGTCAAGCTGGTCTCAAACTCCAGACCTCAGCTGATCTGCCCACCTCAGCCTCCCAGAGGGCTGGGATTTCAGGAGTGAGCCACTGCACCTGGCCTTGTTTTTCACTTTCATTGGTGATTTTGTTGTTTAAAATGTCCCCAAGCACAGTGCTGAAGTGGCACTGCCTAGCGTTCCTAAGCACAGGAAGGCTGTGATGTGCCGCATGGAGATAATCTGTGAGTTAAGAGATGCTTCATTCAGGCACGGGTTACAGTGCTGCTGGCAGTGAGTTCAATGTTAATGAATCAACCATATACATTAAACAAGGTGTCTTTAAACAGGAACAGATATAAAATCAAGTTATGTATTAATCAGCTGACAACTGTGACCACGCCGGGCACAGTGGCTCACACCTGTAATCCCACTGCTTTGGGAGGCCAAGGCAGATGGATCACATGAGGTCAGGAGTTCAAGACCAGCCTGGCCAACATGGTGAAACCCCATCTCTACTAAAAATACAAAAAAATTAGCCAGGTGTAGTAGTGTGTGCCTGTAATTCCAGCTACTCGGGAGGTTGAGGCAAGAGAATTGCTTGAACTCGGGAGGCAGAGAGCGCAGTGAGCCAAGACTGCGCCCTAATCTGGGCAACAGAACAGAACTCCATCTCAGGAAAAAAAAAAAAAGGCTAAATCTGAAATAAATGTGAAGTAAGCCCTTGCCCTTTAATCCTAGCAGATGCACTCCTATCTTTAAAAAAGAATAAAATGCACAGCTGTGAATAGGACATTTCAATGCCAAAAGCAACTGAGTTTCTTAATATTAACCTGTACCGAAGTCCAGAATCCGGGAGAACATGGTCCTCTAGTCCTGTCCCGTTCTCCAGGCTTCCAAGGGGGGCATCTGTGCAGATACAGCAATCACAGAAAGAAGGTCACTTTTCTCATTCCATGTTCTCCGTAAGACAAAGACACAATGCAGACATTGGCTCATCTGCTACATCGGTTGACTAAGAAAGCTGTCTCCATCTCGCCTGTGCGCTGGATTTTAATCAGCTGTTTCCTGTTGTTCAGAGATCATCTCAGTCTTGGCATCAGTCACTGTAGAAATAGCCCTATACTTGGCTAGGCATGGTGGCTCACTCCTGCAATCTCAGCACTTTAGGAGGTCAAGGCAGGTGGATCACCTGATGTCAGGAGTTCAAGACCAGCCTGGCCAACATGGTGAAACCCCATCTCTACTAAAAATACGAAAATTAGCCAGACGTGTTGGTGCACATCTATAATCGCAGCTACTCAGGAGGCTGAGGCAGGAGAATCACTTGAACCCTGGATGCAGAGGTTGCAGTGAGTCAGATCACGCCATTGTACTCCAGACTCCAGGCTGGGCAATGAGGGCAAAACTCTGTCAAAAATAAAAAATAAAAAAAGGCTGGGCACAGTGGCTCACTGTAATCCCGGCACTTTGGGATGCTGAGGAGGACCATGAGGTCAGGTGTTCGAGACCAGCCCGGCTAACATAGTGAAACCCCATCTGTACTAAAAATACAAAAATTAGCCAGGCATGGTGGTGGGCACTTGTAATCCCAGCTACTCAGGAGGCTGAGGCAGGAGAATCGCTTGAACCTAGGAGGCAGAAATTGCAGTGAACCGATATCATGCCACTGCATTCCAGCCCAGGTGATAGTGCAAGACTCTGTCTCAAAAAAAAAAAAAAAAGAAAAGAAAAGAAAGCCCTATACTACCCCTTAACCAGTGACTTTTTTTTTTTTTTTTTTTTTTGAGACAAGGTCTTGCTCTGTCATCCAGGCTGGAGTACACTGGTGTGATCAAGGTTCACTGCAGCTTCAACCTCTCAGGCTCACGTGGTCCTCCCACCTCAGCCTCTCAAGTACCGGGGACTACAGGTGAGTGCCAACAGGCCCAGCTAGTTTATTTTTTTATTTTTTTGTAGAGATGGGGGTCCCACCATGCTACCCAGGCTGGTCTGAAACTCCTAGGCTAAAGAAATCCTTCCGCCTTGCCCTCCCAAAGTGCTGGGATTACAGATGTGACCAACTATTCCAGGACTGTGACATTTTGACCTTGAGCCACCTAGAATTACGCATGAAGTCCATATTCAGAACCAACATCAGAATCAGGGTATAATAAATCAGCTTGCTGTTAGACAAAACTGCTCCTACATGTAGTGCCTCAACTCAGACACTGGGGGGCAGCATGCTCTAATTTCTGACAATGTCTGCGGCTTTCTAAAAAAGCCATTTTTCCCTGCATTAAATGCATTTAGGAAAGGCATTCACAAGAAGTGGGGCCATAAGTAGTCTCTGGAACTAACAGGCTAGGGACATGAACAATTTTCATAAATGTATTTGCTGCTGTTCTAGTTTCCTTTCAGGAAAACATGCAAATCCATGAGCCTCGGGCTGCATGGTGACATTAAGGCCAGTATCACCCAGGAGAAGCCTTGCCTATTCAAGAAACTTCTTGGGCCAGGCAGTGGCTCATGCCTGTAATCCCAGCACTTTTGGAGATGAGGAAGGTGGATCACTTGAGGTCAGGAGTTCAAGACCAGCCTGGCTAACATGGCGAAACCCTGTCTCTACTAAAAATACATGAATTAGCTGGGTGAGGTACCACATGCCTGTAATCCCAGCTACTTGGGAGGCTCAGGTAGGAGAATTGCTTGAACCCAGGAAGTGGAGGTTGCAGTGAGCCGAGACTGCATCACTCCACTCCAGCCTGAGTGACAGAGCAAAACTCTGCCTCAAAAAAAGAAAAGAAATTTCTTAATAGTGAATGCCCCCTACGGAACCAGCCCTGCATCAGGGACAAGGAACATGGCGATGGAGAGAGCATGTCTCAATTCCTTCCACATCCATCTTCCACACCATTCCTTGCGTCTTTGCCTGGCTTACTCATGGCCCCCCAAAAACCCCCAGCTCTTTAAGGGCTGAACTTCAAAGAAACTTACCAGGAAAAAATAATTTTTTTTAAACCTTTTTTTCTACCTTGCTGTCTGCATCAAGTTATTGTGCTGACTCTGAATTCGCAAAAAGTTCTAGTCTACTTCACCTCCCCCTTTTCTTAGAGGCAGGGTCTTGCTGTCACCCAGGCTGGAGTACAGTGGCACAATTACAGCTGACTGCAGCCTCTAACTCCTGGGCTCAAGAGATCCTCCCACTTCAGCCTCTTGAGTAGCTAAGACTACAAGCATGAACCCTCATGCCTGGCTAATTTTTTAATTTTAATTTTAATTTTTACTTTAGATACAGGGTCTCACTATGTTGTCCAGGCCAGTCTCAAGCTCCTGGTCTCAAGCTATCCTCCCACCTCAGACTTCCAAATGTTAAATCTTAATGCACATAAAACTCAATGAGAACTCTCCGTAAAGGTGGCATCAACCCCATAACGGATCCTCGCTATCGCGGGCATTCATCCTCCCATCTGGTCAATTGGAATTGCCCAAGGAACCCCTCCCTCAGTCCATCCCATCACCCCCTCCTACTTAGTACTCCCCTCTCTCAGCCTTCCTAACACTAATCTTTGGCCCTCCTCCCCACCATCTTTTCTCTGATTCCTGAGTGAAGGTGGCCCTGAATCATGGCCCCATGGCCCTCTGTCACCCTCAGCCAATCTAGCAAGGTCTTGGCTACAGCTCTCACCTCTGTGAAGATGACAATACTCAAGCCCTCACCTCTGGCCTGGAACTGTCTTGAATCCCAGTCCCACATCTCTAACTGCCTTCTAGAAAGCTCTACTGGGATACCCCGCTGTGCCTACCAACGGATCCCATCTTAAGTAATACTAGGCTACAAGCTCACAAGAGCACGGCATCCACCCTCCATGCCATCATAGAACTAGGGGATCCAAGACCACTCAGTGCCATGAAACTACCTCCCTCTCTTTGCTCACAAGTCATGTCCACCGCCCCATAGTTCAAAGGCTTCGAACCGTCTAAGGGGCCTTCTATAGCAGGTGGCCTGAGTTCTGTCTCATCCTTGCTAATCTAACTCATCCAGAGTTAGACCATTCCCTGAGGCAAAGACAGGGACTCCAATACGCACAGTGGAAATCCACAGCTAGGGCAAAGGCAGGGATCCACCCAGTATTCCAGACACGACACCCACGCGGCCCCAGGTGATTGACCACAGGCCCCTTCACAATGCACACCCACAACTGGCTCCCACTTGTAGGCCTGACGCTCTGGGTGCACACAGCATAGACAGTCTCATCCTCAAGGCCCCAAAGACAGATACCATTATCTAATTTTACAGATGAGGAAATGAATCCCGAAGATTTAAGCAACTTGTTCAAGATCACAGAACTAACGAGTGCAAAGGTTTGAACCCTCATCCATCCAATGACAGAGCTGGTCCCACACCCACTGTAGCACACAGGCCCACATCCAGCGGGAAGATTGAATAAAGAAGACCAGGAATCCCAAGCAGCATGTGATCCGTATAAGCTGACTGGGAAGCACAGCCAGGGCAGTGTCTGGCCAGTCACCGCAACACTGACGATCAAAACAGTAAAACTGCCCGCTAAGAGGTAAGTGCTAAAACCAATCACATCAGATCAAGGCAGCGCTACCACAGTCCCTCCTCAACCTCAACAAGCAACTCCCAAGATCCAACGAGAGGACAAGGAGAAACAGAACTTAAGACTCAATGGGGAAAAAAGGGTTTGAGGACCCGAGGTTTCAAAGGAACCTAAGAAAGACCTTGGAAATTATGCATTTCCTAAAACCCAACACTAAATACAGGACTCTCAATGAAGAGACGAGCAGTTACATCACCTTGTAGTGATAGGTGATTTTTTACCTGTTTACCAATCCCACTCCCTTGCAGCTGAAAAGCGATGTTGGTCAGTTTGCTTTGCTCAGGTGGAGACACCACGTACTCCCTGAGGAACCATGCATGGTCCCCAATCCTCATCTGCTCATCTGGGGTCTCCTCTTGCAACCTGAGCTGCTGTACCCTTCTATGAATGGTTCTGTCACCCAAGAAAAGCAACTCCAAAGTGCCTCCCTAAACCACAGAGCTGTCTCTTCCAAGATTCAGGAGAATTCCTTTCAGGGCTCCCACTTCTTTGCTCCTTTCTCCCTCCCCAGACTCAGCTAGAGAAAGCATCTTCTCCTTCCAGCCAGTGCCTCCATTCCTTGTCCATCGCCCTCCCTTTGCCTTCTCTAACTATCCCCCTGGCAGTGACTGCAAAGGCACCAGCACATTCAAAGATGACAAAAGTCTCCTAAGGCAAGGAGCCCTCCATGTGGGAAGTCCCCCTTAAAAGACGAAGTGGCTCCAGGATGAGAGGGAATGTCAGAATGTTGCTAACGGAGGAAGATGTCCCTCAGAAGGAACAAGAGGCAGAAAGAGAACAAAAGGAATGGAGTCTCAGGAGAAATGCTGGCAGTGGCCACCCAGGCAGGCAGGCAGTCTTGGCACCACCCGGCCCCACACCTCCCATGGAAATGGGCCATCAGGACAGAAGGGGCTTGATGCAACCTGGCATTCCAATCAGGCTACCCATTTCCTTGAATCTCAGTCCAACATCCTGACACGACCCTGGAATAATGTTCCTTCCCATGCCATGTCCGGCCCCTGCATGCAGCTCCCGGGCTGTCCCAGCTCGCAAGCCCCCTGACAGCTTCGTTACAGTGAATGGAAATGCTGACGCCTGCACATATCATCTCTAGAGAGTGCAACTGACATCAGCTGGAGCTCAGGTCCCATCAGCAGCGAGAAGATGGAGCAGAGTCCACAAGCTGACAGCCGGGTGTGGGACCACAGGAAATCTGCAAGGACTCAAGAGGCTGATGGAGAGCTACCTTCCCTAGAGACGCTTGCTAGAGAAAGCCCAGAGTGGGAGGAAGAGCTCTGGGTTCTCTAAGACCAAAGCCCAACATGCATGAAAAAGGT
>CAUYLG010067624.1:0-18053 GCA_963573385.1 Cacajao melanocephalus
TCTCACTATGTTGCCCAGGCTGGTCTCAAACTCCTGGGCTCAAGTGATCCTCCTGCCTCAGCCCTCAAAGTGCTGGGATTATAGGCATGAACCATGCTGTCAGGTCCCAAATTTTTCACATTTCTTGAGAGCTTCAGTTAAGCAACTTAATACAGTTTTACCTATCTGTATTAAAAGATATAGTATCAGTATAAGCAATTATGTCTATTGTGTCCATATGTCTATTGTGTCTCATAGCCCATTTAACAAAATGAGCTATGAAAGTTACTCATACTGAGCAAGGAGAGGATTTCCACCTGAAAGTAATTAAATCATGGAAAGAAAGAGCTCAGAACTAACTACTACCATGTGTATATTAAGCAAATATTTTAGGCCTATTGGCAAAACTATTTGTAAAGTAGAATTTGATGAAACATGAATTATATCTATCTTGTTTAAATTTGGCATCTAAAATATTACCAGTAAAAATGATGAGGCTAATACATATTCTATTTAACAAAAATTAAATAGAAAAAAATACATATATTAGAAAACCATTTTATTTCCATATGGACCTGAGACTTGATTACAGAACATCAAAATAGTACTGAGAAATATTTTACCAAGTGCTCTGATCTCAAATGGATATAGTAATTACCTTCAAAAAATTAAGTACAGTGTCAGAACAAATGGGATTTTAAAGAGGTAAAAATATCCAAGAACTATTATAAGTTTAGAAATTGAATTGAGAATAATACTTGAGATACAACATGGTGGTTCTTCCATGCAATATTAAGCAATGTTTGTTACCCATTAAAGGTTATTTCCTGTTTGTTTGCTTTTTTTCTCCAAAGCATATAAAATAGGATCTGTCTTTAGTTCCAGGCCTTCAGCCTTTCAAAGTTGGGTGCTGGCTTGCTTATTCTAATTATTTAAGTATTGAATAGGTCAAAATGGAAGTATATTGTGTAAGGCTCTGGGGAGTCAGAGTGAAGTGGGCAGAGGACAATCTCCTTGCTGAAGGACATACCACTTAAAATCAATATATGCCTTAGAAGGGCTAAGCCTAGGCATTCACCTGTGACAATGATCTCTCTTAATCAGATTAAAAAGATACCTTCCTTCCAGAAAAATCAGAAGCTTAAGTTATTAAGCACACTGAGGTACAGACAGGGTAATGAAAAAGAAGCTATGGCAGGGCCATATGTACTTACTCTGCCCCTAGCTGGCTGTGTGACCATGGAAAAGCTTCTGTCCTTGTCTAAGTCTCAGTCTCCTGTCTGCAATATTCTGATTATACTAGCACTAGCTTTGGAATAGTCTTGAGGATCAAAGGACAAGACGAAGAAAACATGTAGCACAGTGCTAAGAGAAGCAGCAGACGCTTTGTAAAAGGTAATTATAATATTTTATGAGTCCCAAGTCAAGGTAGAGGTTACAGGGAATAGAATAACTCTGCTTTAGAAAATAAGACTATTTCTGAAAAGAAGAAGCAGAGAAACGCCAAATGCCAAATGAGAAAAAGTGACAGAGAAGCTGCTCAATGCAAAAAATAAAGACATTGACAAATTTATAAATAGGCTAATGCAAATAATTAAATGTGCTCTGAGGAAAATATAAAATGCTAGAAAGAGTTGGAGGGTGGAGACTTTATCAAAAATAGCCTGGGAAGTTGTAAAAAACTCTCATGGCAATATGAAACTAATAATTTAAAGATATGGGGGAAGAGCAATTCAAGCAAAGGGAGCAGAGCTTGTATAAAATGTGCTCAGCATGTCAAAGCAGAAGAAATCTGCAATGCTGGAAACCAGAAAATGAAGACTGGTAATAGCTAAGGCCGGAGTCAGAGCACAGTAAGGCTTTCAATTTTATTTGGTGAAGATACAGAGAAAAATCATTAACCATTTTTTTTTTTTGGTTTTGGTTTTGGTTTTTGTTTTGAGATAGAAACTTGCTCTGTTACCCAGGCTGGAGTGCAGTGGCATGATCTCAGCTTACTACAACCTCCGCCTCCCAGGTTCAAGGATTCTCCTGCCTCAGCCTCCCAAGTAGCTGGGACTACAGGTGTGTGCCACCATGCCTAGCTAATTTTTGTATTTTTAGTACAGACGGGGTTTCACCATGCTGGACAGGCTGGTCTCAAAATCCTGACCTCGTGTTCTGCCTGCCTCAGGCTCCTAAAGTGCTACGATTCCAGGTGTGAGCCAAAATAAACTCTTTAGTAGAGTTTGATATCATCTATATTATAAGGCAAATATTTTAGCAGCTCTCTGGCATATAGTCTTAAAAGCAACAGTAGAACAGGACCGTTTTAATGGTTTCAGGAGTCCGTGAAACAGCTCATGGTTGTTTGGTCTAGGATTGAGAGGTAGAAATGATGAGAGATTGTCAGTTCAGATTCAGAATACATGTTAAAGGTGGGGCTGACAGGATACCAAAACGAGGAAAAGTGAGAAGTCAACCATGACTGCCAGATTTTTTTGCCTGAGAAACAGAATAAATAAGAGTTGGGGAGTATTTGGAAATAGGTTGAGGAAGAATGGATTAATGTAGGCAAACTGGTAAATAATTGTCTTTAGATATACTAAATTTGAGAGTCTAATTGTCATCTAAGCAGAGATGTTGATTGGGAAATTGAATTAAGGAGACTGGAGCTCAGGGGAGAGGTTTAATTTGAAAATACAAATTCGGGAGTTTTCAACCTATATTCAATTTAATGCCATGGAAACTGATCCGATTCCTCAGGAAGAGAGTATACTGAACGGTATACTATGAGTCAGTCCGAAGTGCTGGCATATTCAGATCTCTGGAAGAGGAGAAAGAGCCAGCAGACTTGACTGAGAAGTGAATGTGTGGGGTTCTGGAATCCAAGGACAGAAGCCAAGTTTAAAGTCAAGCTGCAAAGAAGGAGGGAGGGTTTGTCTGTGTCAAATGATGTCAAAAGAGGAAGTTGTGATGAGGACAGAAATTGAATGTTGGCTTTTCCAACATGGAGTTGTTGATGATCTTTATATGAATGAATTCAGTGGTGCAAGGGCTATGACAGCCGGTATAGAGTGGATTAAGGGGAAAGTGGGTGGTGAAGATGTGTAGACAGGGATTTTAATAGTCTTGTTTATTTAAACAAAAATGTATGCAGTTCCTGCAAACATAAAATGAATAAAAATAAGTTGCTTTTAGTGGCAGTACGTGGGTGGCAGCAGAAAAAAAAAAACCCTCTCTATTTTTACATCACATTTGCAGTCATACTGAGGCACCTTCAATGCAATAGTTTGTCTCCAGAGAATATACTTTGGAAATTGTCAGTCTTTAAGACACTTTTCAAATCTCTGTGGAATAACATTGATTCCATGGTTCTGTAATAGCACATGTTCTTTTAATGATGCTGAGTCTTACTGGCAACAGACAAGACACTGTCCCTATTCTTGAATTTTTCAAAAGTTAAATGAAATCAGAGTAAGAAATAATAACATGGCTTTTGTTGCATGGCGAAAAAGGCTGGAAACAGCAATCAAACCATTTAAATTACTGTAGAAAATTAAATCAATAAACTTTTTCCCAAAATGATAAAAATATTTGACGTAGATTTTTGACCACATATTCTCAGGCACATTTATGGCCAAGTCAGATGACTCTGGACAATCATGCAAAGTAAAAATGATTTAAATGACTCTATTGCTATAGTGTGTATAACTGTCTACACCCAAATCTCATATTGAAATGTAATCCCCAATAATAGAGGTGGCACCTGATTGTAAGCATCTGGCTCAAGGGGGCAGATCCCTCACAAATGGCTTGGGCCATCCCCTTGGTAATAAGTGAGCTCTTGCTCTGAGTTCACTTATTTAAATAAGATCTGATTACTTAAAAGTGTGTGGCACCTCCCCACCCCAACTCTCTCTCTCTTGCTCCTGTTCTCACCATGTGATGTGCCTGCTCCCCCTTTGCCTTCCGCCATGATTGGAAGCTTCCTGAGGCCTCCCCAGAAGCAGATGCCACTATGCTTCCAGTGCAGCCTGCAGAACCTTGAGCCAATTAAACCTCTTTTCTTATAAATTACCCAGTCCCAGGCATTTCTTTACAGGAGTACAAGAATAGCTTAACACTATTAGAATTAAAGATAGGCAAGAATAGCCTATCTTTAATTCTTTTTAGTATCAGAACCCACTCTGGACAAAGCTGTTTCAATGGCTCCTTTCTGAACTATTTCCAGATGTGCTCCTTACACCATGACTAACATAATGATACTGAATAAATAGCAAAAATATTCTTCTATACATGGGGTTAACTCATGCAAACAAACTGAATCTTTTAGTAATTTATCCTGTATATATTTTTTCCATATCTTGTTTTAAATGACTAGGACTCACTGCAATTAGTCACACCTTTCATTCAACCTTGAAACACAGTGAGGTAAGAGTATATTTATTGAAGTGAGATGTGGCAGTGCACCACACAATTCAGGGTGTGCAATGACAGATATCCTGGGCTTTAAGTGTCCCACAGAATTATTTTATAGTGTTAGACCATGGTTGATGGCAGTATACAACAGGTTCCCAAACAAGGCTAATGATCATAAGGAATAATAGGCTGATTATAGAGGTAGTTGTAGATCTTCTTTTTCTTTCACTTCTTTTCATTCTATTAACAATGCTTGTTTGATGCAAATATTTCATCTTTTCTAAAGTATAGGTATGGGTATAAAATTAAATCTTTTGTTATAATCATAACTATTGAAAATATGTTTATGTGCCTCTTTGTCTATCTCTGAGAGAGAGAGACAGAGACAGAGAGAGACAGAGAGCAAATATGTGCATCTAAAGAAGAAAAAGGAAAAGTTTTGGCTAATTGGACTGGTAATATTCCTTTAAGGGAAAGAAGTGTCCTGTGTTTTGGTAAACTCTTTGACTTGTTATTTACCTGTGAAAGATTAGGGGTTTCTAACCTCGATCTAGATGGATTCCGTTTTGTAAATATAATTAGTTAAATGGCAAAACAGAAAAAAGCAGCAGTACTTTTGGCATTGTTCTTGTCAATTAGAGAAGCTGAATAGACTAGGAAGAGGAAACAGAACATTCTATTTGACTCTAGAATCAAGGGGTTCCTTGTTAGAACTACATTTAAATATAATTGGCTTCCTCTGCAATTCTGTGTATTATTCATTCAAAACTTTATTATGAGAAAACATTCATGAACTTCATCAAGGCATCAAAGACACTTAAAAAAATTTTTTACACATACTACTGTAAGGAAAGATGATTCCAAATAACAGTGCTGAAGAATGAAGCCAGTAGAGAAACCTAACAAGAAAGAGATTGCACAGTAAATTTCTAGGAATCACAGAGAGGTTCTATTTGAAATAGTTTATTTCCTGAGCTCTAATTACCTTCCACCACCACCAAATCTTTGATTAAAAAGTTTAAAAATTATGAAAATCCCAGAACTGATGCTCTTTAGTGGAGAGAAGAAAAGGGTGGTGGTTCTAAGGCAGCTGGCAGCAAACGCAGGGAAGCCCAAGGGATCCCACAGAGATGTCGGGGAAGAGGGCAGTGCTGAATAATTTGTGCACAATCGTGTGGCAAATGTCTTTATCCAAAATGTGCTAGAGGAAGAGCACCTGCCAAAAGGGTAAGGAGGAAAGTTGCTATTGTGAGGCAACATGATCTCAAGAGAGAGACAACTCCAAAAAGACAGAGAACTTGTGGATGACGAGGAAAGAGATAGTTTACCAATAAACTTTCTATCTGTTATCTATTTATGTAAAAGAGACCACATTACATATTGTAACTTTCCCATATTAGAGAACTTCTCAGTTTTTACAAATATGTTTCTATATCATCATCAATTTTAATGATTGTTGTCTCAGTATATGAATATACTCTAATTTTCTCTATCCTACAACTTATTTTTATGTACGTCAGCTTCTTCCATTCTTTCTTTTAATGTTTATAAATGATAAATGTCAAACGCCTCATATATTTGTTGAATAAATATACTGCTACAATTAAGATTCTTTAAGTTAAATTTTGGACATCTGTTCAATTATTTTATAGTAAGTTATTAGAGGTGAAATGTTCAGTCAAACAGTTTGTATACTATTTCAATGCAGCAATTACAACAAATGAAAACTCCTTTATCAATTTGTTCTAAATTTCCATCTGTATGTGGCAATTAAGGTGAGTAGACTACTTTAATTAGGAGATAATGAAACATTTAAAGCATTTGGAATAAGCTCAGTAAATCTGCCTCTTGGAGTTTTGTTTTAAAATGTCATCTGGGCTATGTGTTTAAAGTAAAATATCAGTTGTCATTCTTATTTTATACAGTTATGAATAAAGGCATGAAATAGATTCATTTTTGTTCATATTTTTGTATATGGAATATAGGCATAATACCTCCTACATTTAACAGATTAAAAGCTAAATTCATTTGCATAGTTGTTAATAGATCTTGCTTCAATGTGGACAAGCTATTCTAGACCTACTGACCAACTGCCATGCTAAGGGGCCCTTTCACTGAAACTTTGAGTTTGTCCTACTTTTTCTTATCCCAAATTTTGCCTGGATATGTCCTTAGTAACAGCTTCAGGAACAATGAATATCAAGTAAAGTTCCTGAGTGCCCTTGTATCTGAAAACGTTTTTATCTGACCCTTTAACTTAATCGTCATTTAGCTGGATATATAATTGAGAGTTCAAAATAACTTTCTCTTAGAACTTTAAGATGTGGCTTTATTATCTTCTACTGTTAAGACACAGTCAATGAGAAGTCCAGTTCCATTCTGATGGTTCTTCCTGTGCAGATAATCTATTTTTCCCAGCTAGAAAATTTAAAAATATTCTCCTTATAGTTAGTGCATTTCACGAGAATTCATCCAGCTTGGAATCTGCCTTCATTAATCTTATTGATAGTAGCATGAATCTGAAGATTTTCTTAAGTCTTGCTAACTATTCACCCATTCCTTTTTGGTTTGGTGTTTCATTCTAAAGAGCAGCTTTCCAATTGGTTGCACCCAAGATGACACAGCTGTTAAATCAAAGCCGTAATTCTATCACAGTGATCCCAATTCTAAGACTTGTTCTCTTGCCTTTATGCTTTTGCCTGAGTAACTTAACAGATATGATCATGGCCAATTAGATTTTTTATCATAAAATTTTAAGTATTTCACATAAGGCATCGGCCCTGTATAGGTTAACATAGTATGATATGTAATATAAGATACATAAAATTATATCATTTTTGAGAGTATGAGTCATTTACGATAATACATTTCTTCACATTTATGGAAGTTTTCATGTGTGCAAATAGTTTATTTAAGACATCTTAGTTTGAGTAAGCTCTACTGTGCCAAGAAGGCTGAGTTTTCCTTGAAATGTTAATGCTTTAAAGTCTAAGGAAAATATTTCACTGCTCCATGGCAGCTGTTTTCAGGGAAAATTATAGTTAGTAATTTATGGCTGCTGTAGCATCCCAGTTAATACCATAGAAATGAGGTTTAAATTCTGTCAGAAACAAAAAAGTCACTGTATTTATATAGGCATTTCTACTTTGAAAGTTAAGGCTGAGTCAGACTTTTCAGCTAGCGAGACTCAGATTTCCTCCCTTTCAAAAATACTCTCCAGTGGGGTGAGGGGTTTATCACCTGACCAGCCCACAGGGGCACCTAATATAAATGTGCCAAGCAACAGGGGCACCGGGGCGGGGGGGGATATCTGTCATCTCGAATCCTTGGTAAGTTTCACGCAGGGCCTTCCTGAATAGCCAAAGGGTTTTAGGGGGAAATCTGAAAAGATGAATTTCTAGTGTAAGTAGCACAAAAAATAACTAAATTAATACACATTATCTTTGCAACAGTTGACTTTTTCAGTACAGGCAATTACAGAGAAGGTTTACCCCATACTTTAGCCACACTGCTGTTTCTTCATAAGGCCATCTGATTTTCCTAGAAGAGCAACCAAATGTCCACTTCCTCAGAGAAAGAAGTTCATAGTGCCACTGATAAATTTAGCCTCTAGGGACTTGTCAAACCTATTCCGTGAAGGCCGTCAATTCTCACCGTCAGTTAGCAAAGCAGAAAGGCCAACAGCGACAGGGATTTAGAGTGCCACAGAAGTCTGACTTCTCTCGAGGCCACGAAAGTTTCACTCTTTTTCAGTTAGCTGTTAGTTTCTTTGGAAGATTGTATTTTGAAGCAGCAGAGAATACATTTTCATAAACACAGAGTAGTAGACTGGATGATACATTTATGTGGAATACCTCTGTGGAGTTTATTGTAAGATATGTAAAATTAAGAGCAAAAATGCAGACGTCTTTAGAAAAAAGTGGATAAGAGAATGCAGCATAGGAAATATGTTTTAAATGATTCAACAGCTTAAGTGCAGTCTGAAAAATATTCAATAAGCATATGGTTGTTCAGGGACGATATTAAAAGGCTGTAAGTGTTGATCTGTGATTGGACAATATCAGCATGCCTATTTTGACCACCCTGGAGGTAGAGATG
Source organism: Cacajao melanocephalus (assembly GCA_963573385.1). Lineage (NCBI taxonomy): Eukaryota > Metazoa > Chordata > Mammalia > Primates > Pitheciidae > Cacajao > Cacajao melanocephalus. Next base: position 8,479 of record CAUYLG010067624.1, read on the forward strand.
CGTTCTGACTGGCGATTGTGAATATGCTTTAACGTGTGTGGATGACAGATGTGTTTAGATGAGTTTCATTGAAAGGGTAATGTTTTCAGTAATGCACTGGATTTGTTCCAGCAACAATGCAGGCACACCCATGAATAAAAGGACAGAAGGCCTGGGTAGTGATGTAACTTCAAAATATAAGGAAAGTTGGGTGACATCAGTTTCTGAAACTTCCAATTAGCAGTAGCAAGTGCATCCTTCTGTGCTTTCTGTAATGCCATGTGTTGTGTTGTGTGGTTGCTCAGTTAAGTTCGATAATACTTTGCCAAGAGTGGAGGGATGCAGTGACTAGTTTCAGGAGAATTCTAATTCAAATGCAATGACCAATATTGTACAGTGTCTCAAGAGATCAAATTCCATTTGGCAAATAGAATAAAAATATCTTTCTCTGATTTAAAACAAAAGTAATAACATTTTACTAAGTGGCAAAGATGTAAAATTAAGAGTTTAATAATAATAACTAACAATATTTAGAAAGACAATTTTAAATTGATTCATCAAAAGATATTTAAAGCTGAAGAACTTAATTCTGCATTTGTATACATACTGAACTCCATGATTTATATATTAATAATCAAAAAATGTATTTAGCCAGGTCAGTTAGACAGCCAATATAATTTAAATTTTGCAGCCTTAGATCACTCTTAGAGTATATTATATGTTTATTATTTTATTATTAAAATAATCCTTAATCCTATTTCTATGTTATCCATATGGACATTATATAGCAGAATTTGAAGCAAATTCTAATGGTAGAGCTTTCTTTCTTTCTTTCTTTCTTTCTTTCTTTCTTTCTCTCTCTCTCTCTCCCTCTCTCTCTCTCTTTTCTTTTCTTCCTTTCTTTCTTCCCCTTCCTTCCTTCCCTCCCTCCCTCTCTCCCTCCCTCCCTCCCTTGTTTCCTTCTTTCTTTCTTTCTTTCTTTCTTTCTTTCTTTCTTTCTTTCTTTCTTTCTTTCTTTCTTTCTCTCTCTCTCTCTCTCTTCCTTCCTTCCTTCCTTCCTTCTTTCTTTCTTTCTTTCTTTTTTTTTTTTGAGACGGGGTCTCGCTCTGTCACCAGGCTACAGTGCAATGGCATGATTCCGGCTACTGCAACCTTTGACTCCCTGATTCAAGCTATTCTCCTGCCTCAGCCTCTAGAGAAGTTGGGATTAGAGGCACGTGCCACCATGCCTAGCTAATTTTTATATTTTTAATAGAGACGGGGTTTCACCATGTTGGCCAGGATGGTTTCAATCTTCTGATCTCGTGAAGTGCTGGGATTACAGGTGTGAGCCACTGCGCCTGGCCCTTCCCCAATTTCATCTGTGGAAATTTACCAGCCCAAGAGAAATACCTCTGATACTGATATTTGAGGCTATCTCAAAGTATTCCTTCTCCTTAAATGGTAACTTTGTAGTGAGATCTCCCATTTCCCTAACCTTATCTGCATGAGAGCATTTTAGTGCCTTACTATAGAACATACTTTACTATATCACCCTGAGTTCTCTTCAGGACTGAGGTGGTATTGTCTACTATATAGGTGTTAGTGGCTTATGGATTATAGCTGATTCCCTCTTAGAGAATTGCTCTCAGGCGAAGACATGACTCTCTTAAGATCACACCCTTCTCTGGCAATAGCCCAAATCTAATGACGTATAGGTATGGCATAAGTAAGTCTAGCCTCTTGCTTAATTTGTACATCTGTGAGGATGCTTCTAAATCCCAGGACTTTCCATGTGATTGTCTGTGAACTGGTTGCAACCATATTTCCATTCGGTTTCTTAACACTTCCCCCTTAGGTGTTGATTTCAAGGGAATTGCCAGTAAACTTGCTGTATAGACTCTATTTCCCAGGAAACCCAATCTAACACACTCACTCAAGAATATAAAAGGACATTGCAGCATTTTTTTAAAGAAGCTCTCTAACATGAAAGACAGTCCAAATCAATGCATGGAGAAAAAAAGGAACTTAAAAGAGACACATAATGCAGAGAATATTAACATTAATTGTTTAAGACTCAGTCTTACTCTCATCCACCAGGCCGGAGTGCAATGGCCCAATCTTGGTTCACTGCAACCTTCGCCTCTTAGGTTCAAGCGATTCTCCTGCCTCAGCCTCCTGAGTAGTTGGGATTACAGGCTCCTGCCACCATGCCCGGCTATTTTTTGTATTTTTAGTAGAGACCGGGTCTCACCATGTTGACCATGCTAGTCTCGAACTTCTGACCTCTGATGATCCACCTGCCTCGGCTTCATGAAGTGCTAGGATCATAGGCATGAGCCACCACACTCGGCCAACATCAATTGTTTAAAGAGATAAAAATGCTGTATTCATAAAATAAAGAACAGGATGTTATAAGAACAGAACTTTCAAAGAACAAAAAAGAGAACCTTGGAATTCAAACTACAGTAATGAAAACCTCTCATAGACTGATTAAAAGACACATTTGTGGAACTCTCCAAAACATAGAACAAAATACAAAGAGAGGGAGAATATGAAAAACAATATGAAAAAAATCAGAAGATTCAGAAGGTACAACATTTGACTAATAGGAATTCTCAAAAGAGAACAAAAAAATGGAAGGGCAAAATTTGCTTTCAAAACAACTAATAAATAAGATGAAAGACTTTCTAAGAACTGAAAACCAAGAGTTTCCCAAGCGCCTTGCAAAATGAAAGAAAAAGTTCTCCACCAACGGAAATCATTAAGAAATTTCAGAATAACAAGAAAAAAAAAAAAGAGAAATTACTAAAATCTTCCCAGAAGGGGTCGGGAGTGGGGCAAGCAGCATGAATGTAAGGGCTTAGGCTTTTTAACAAAGATGCGGAAAGTTGGAAAACAATAGCATAAATCAATGTCTTCAAAATTTAGAAGCAATGTCATTTTAAATCTAGAATTCTAAGCCCAGGAATATTCTCAAACAAAGAATAGATGCCCATTTCAAAAATTTTATTTTTCATACATTTATTCTGAAGAAACTACTGCAGAAAATGTTCCACCAAATAGGGGAATAGAACAAGAAACAGGATATGGTAAGAGTCAAAAAAGAAGTAAAGGGAATCGCACGGACCACAGCTACATCAAAATGGAAGCCACTGAACTGAGGACTTCAGACGGAATTTTACTAAGAAAAAATAGTACTAAGAAATTGACCAATGCATTTTATTGTATTGATTTAAGTCATGTAGCTCTCCTAGAGAGTTTGGGGATGAATTAACACAAATTATCTAAGGGAAAAAAGATACAAAAACCAAACAGTTATGAATTCTAAGGAAGACAAATCATTCTATAAGAAAATATAATCATAATACTTTATATGGCTCAATCATAAACAATTTACATAAAGTACATCCTGGATATTGATTTAAGCAGAAATCATTATTTAACTAAATTGAGAGAATGGAGAAGGAGAAGTGAGAATAATAGAGAAGCAAATTCTCATTTTCTATAGAAGGCATTAGATTTAATTTTTTAAAGAATATGCATGACATTTGGAAAATGGAGAAGTAAAATAACTCCCTAGAGGTTGTCTCTGGGGAGCAAGGATTAAGGTGGGGAGGGAGAAGATAACTGTAGTTTTTAATTACATGTTTTGCAGTATTATTTGCCTCTGTAAACAATGTATCGTTTTGATAAATATGTTTTTAAAAGACAGAATTTCTTTCTTATGCTGACCTAAAATTTGCCTCCCTAAATTCTGGTCCTAATTATATTCTACAGGGTTCTACATACAAAAATAAATAACAGTTTCCTTCACCATGACTATGCTTTTAACTAATTTAAATCAGAGCTCTAATTGTCCTTTTAGTTTTCCTGTATAAGGGCTAAAATCTTTCAGTTCATCCAACCATGCTTCATGTGAAATCTTTCCCTTCCCCTACCTGGTGGCTTTTCTCTGTACTCAAAAGAGTGTTGTCCAGAAATGAAAATGATGCTCAGGATATGATCTGGCAAATTTACAGCCAACTATCACTTCTATCATTTTGTATAATTCATTAAAGGCAACAAAAAAAATCACATTGACTTTCTTAGAAGAAGCTAAACCTTATAAATGCTTAATATCAAAAGCAAGTCTTTTTCTCAAATATAAAATCACCTATCCTATGAGTAGGATTTGCTTTTTCGGTCATTTTTTGTCTTGGTGAAGGACCTTACATTTTTCTCTGTTAAAATATGTCTTATTAAAGTCACTTTATTACCAAATTGAAAAGAAAATATATTTCACTGTTAATTGATTCACAGAAGGTATTAGCTGTCTCCTCCAAATTTGTGTCACTCATAAATCTGATAACTGTGCTTTCAATTCATTATTGAATAAAAATAGTGAACAACAGCAAGCCTAGCAAGGCCAAGCCCTTCAGCCACCAGAACACACGTTTCAAGTTAACAACCATCTGTTAGGCAGCTTTACGTTGCAAGTTGTTCAACCGTTATAAGTTCATCAAATCTGGCCCTGAGCCAGATACACCAAACAGATGACAGTCCTCTATTTTAACCATTTTTTAACCTAGTCATTCAGAAGATAAAATAATATAATGAAATCCATTACTTTCTTTACTGATATGCATTATTATAAAAACCAGCAGTTATCAGCCTTCCTACTTCACTAGATATTCAAAGGGATATTGTTTGGCTTCTCTGTAGCGACGGACCTGGGATGTAAATGTGGATTTTGAGTCCTGACTTCTAGCCATACTCTACAGAAGTAGGTCAATGTCTTGGGATTTATCATCATCATCTTAATGTGAGGTTGTGTATTAACCATTTTTAGCCATATTTTTTATTTTACTTATTTATTTTTGAGACAGTCTTGCTCTTGTTGCTAAAGCTGGAGTGCAATGGCACAATCTCGGCTCACTGCCACCTCCGCCTTCTGGTTCAATCAATACTCCTACCTCAGCCTCCCGAGTAGCTGGGATTACAGGCGCCTACCACCATGCTTGGCTAATTTTTATATTTTTAGTAGAGACAGGGTTTCACTATGTTGGCTAAGCTGGTCTTGAACTCGTGACCTCCGGTGATCAGCCCACCTCGGCCTCCCAAAGTGCTGGGATTACAGGCGTGAGCCACTGCGCTTGGCCTTTAGCTTTATTTTCATACCCTGGATATGTGAGAGCTCAGTCCTGGAGGTCATGCCATGGATTTTTAAATTGCAATGGGCAAACCCTGTCCTCCCCAGGCCCAGCTATTCCCATTGCTTTCTGACAACTGACTGAGGATATATCTTTAAGCCTTCTGATATTCCTAGGCAGAGTCTGTGCTTTGACATTTGCATTTATCTCATTATGTTTGATTGGCATATTGAGATCCATAAGCCTGTGGCTAATATATTGCCAGGGATTCTTAATTAAGCTGGTTGTGCAAAAAATGCATCAGCATCTCCAGAGAAATGTATCATCTTTGCCAGTCATTTGCTTTGAATTTGCCTTCCTGCCCCAGTGGCACACAAGTGGTGCTACAGGGAGGGTTGGAGTCTTGACGTAGCAACCATAGGCTTCTAAAACCCAGCGCTGCTATTTGAGTTAGGAGTAGGGAAATGGTTACAATAGAGAGGGGAGACAAGCAGAATATCTAAGTTCATATTCTCCCTGGACAAATGAAACCAAAGAACAAAATATGTGACAGGCAAAGCTGCCAGTTGTCATATTCCAAGGAATTATTAAACATTAATATGCTTACGTTCTACTATTTTTTTCTATTAGTCTTTTAATGAAATTGATAGTTTAGGAATCTGAAACAGAAAAATGTTTACTGAATCAAAGTTATTTATAAACACTCCCCAGTTACGTGTGTGCTAGAAAGCAATGGGTTTCAGTTTTGTTGCCCAAACTGGCAGCATCAGCCTCATCTTTGAACTTAATAGAAATGCAAATTCTCAAGTCCTACCCCAGCCATATTTAATTAGAAACTTTAAGTACAGACCCCTGAAAATTTGTGCTTTACTAAGCCTTCCAGGTAATTGTCATGGACAGGTAAGTTTTAGAAACACTGCTGTAAAGAAACCATTCAGATTTTTGAAGGTGGGAACCTTTCAAAGATGATTGAGTTGCAAAGCAAAGCAAAGAACACTCGTGAACACTGGTGAGCATACTTACTTGCTCACTTTTCCACATTCTGCCTGCTTTTCTGTCATTGTATTAGCATTCCCTGCATGAAAAATGCCACAAGGATTCCAGTATCCATCAGATGTCCTCAGTAGTTCCCTTCAGGAATCAGCATTCCTACAGGAGAGGTATGATGCATCCCCCCTCACCCATGATTCATTACCTGCCCATGAACATCTTCCTTTGCCTTCAGCCTTCTTCTCTCTACTCCATGACCACAAGCCTTAGGAGGAAATGAATTTTATTAACTCTAGACACTTTGCATTCATCTCTTTCCCACCTTTCCTCCCCATCCTGTTCAGGATTCCTTCAGGCATCCCTTTATAGCCTGACTTCAGCAGGATGCTGCTGTTTAAATGTGGGTCATGCAATGAGTAGTGTGCCGCTGGGAGCTATGCTACTCTGTTTCCTTTGTACCCTGTTGATTTCAAATGATCCCACTCTCAATTTTGTTCCAAACCTCTAGGTGATGCTTCCCTGGCACACAACGGCTGAGACAGCTCAACTCTGTCATGCCTTCTGAGAATCTGTTAAATACAGAGAATGGGTATCGGGCTTTAGTCCAAGAAGGATTTAGGGACATTTTCCTTATTTGTCATATACACAAAATATCCCTGTGGCATGCACCCCTGCACAGTAATTTCTTTAGTAGGTATTTGGGTACATGCTGTAACAAATGTATTTAAATCTTTTCGATCTGTGGATTCCTAGGTTGTTTTCCGTTTGCTATTCATTCAGTGTGCCTAACCTTTGCTAAACAATTGCAGAGCTATGTACTGGACACAGGTTTTATTTGCTGCCTTTAGTCATTTTCAATTTCTTAGTGGAAGAAAATATGAGGGTAAAAGTCAATGGAAAGCAGGTTTAGGTAAGCTCCATTCGATCTATACATACTGCCAAGAATCCGGCATGTACTTGAAGCAAGGAAGGGGTTTCTGTTCTGATTTGGAACGCTGTAAATCAAATAACTACGGTTCAGCCACCCCCAAGACTGCAGACGTGGTTCCCTCCCCATATTTATTGCCAAATATAAGGACTTACAAATGCCAACTTGAGTAGGCTGCTTGCACCTGGCAAATTATTTCTGGTTTGTCAGAAAATCCAGGGGCTGCTTTTGTTTGATGTTAGTGCTATTCAGTTCTTGTTCCCAGGCTGTTTGCATGACAATCTTCTCATAGCATATTCCGTCAGAAAGGGTGAGAGTCACCTGGAGAAGCTGTAGACCTCATATTGCATGACGCTTTTCTCCATTAATGCTGACTGACAAGCCTCTCTTCAGAGATGCCAATATTTAAATATTTCAAAGATAGAGATAGTGTGGAGATGTTCTCATAGCTATCTAGTATTGTTACTTGAGTTGTTACTTTCTGTGAGTGAGAAAATGATGCATTTGATGGTGGTTTAGTGGACATCCCCCATTCAACAGACATTCTGCTGGGCATGGCAGACACCAAATCTGCCCTCAAGAAGTTTATATCCTTTAGCTCTCTTTGGGAATAATAAAGGCAGATTTCTTCTTTAGTCACTTTGATTCTACCATCTCCCTCCAGGCAACCAAGCAGATTTCACTCTGCTTATTGACAAACACATTTAAGTACTCAGAGATAGGAGCTTTTCTAAGTAGGTCTACTCTGCGCTGAGCTCTATGGAAAGCAGTTACATTGTCACGGAAGCACAGCTATTGGCTAGGCACCTAGAACTCTTAATTGATTATAACTAATAAAATCACTAAAGTTAATTAGGATATAATTTTCAGTAGACAAAGACTTTTCTAAAAATTTTATAATGATAGATCATCAGTTTAGATTAGAATGATATAAATATGCAGAACCACATATAATCTCAACCCCCAGAAAACTATGATACTTTTGTGTAACTGTACAAATATAACTATTTACAAACATGAAGCATGAACTATTATAAAAGTATGCTTTTGAATCTAGTTTCTTTTTTCTGAGAAACTTTCTCTGAGAAAAAAGAAATTAGATTCAAAACAATTTTATGTGTTTGCATAATATACCATTATTTGGACATGACATCACATTTTTACCATTCTCCTAGAGAAGGACATTTAATCTGTTTCTAATACTCCTGTAACTTACATTCTTCTACATGATCTTTATCTTTGTTCCTTATTATTTCTTTAGGAAAATTATCCTGAAGCAGTTAAATACTTAGCTCAAATCTTAAGCAGACTTTTAAGTCTTTTGGTTACACAAAGGAAAAATATTTTCTAGAAATGTTATAGCAATTTACATTTTCATCAGAAATGTTTAAGAACACCTATGGAGACCAAGATATTTTCATTTTTAAATGAAATATTAAAACATCTTCCAAGTGAAAGAATATACAGGTTTTCTTGGCATGCTTCCTTCCACTTCTCAGGGAAATAAGAGAGGACACAAACAGATGGAAAAACATTCCATGCTCATGGTTAGGAAGAATCAATATTTGAAAATGGCCATACTAACTAAAGTAATTTATAGATTCAACACTATCCCTATCAAGCTACCTATGACCCTCTTCACAGAACTGGAAAAAACCACCAAGGCTACAGTAATCAAAACAGCATGGTACTGGTACCAAAACAGAGATATAGACCAATGGAACAGAACAGAGCCTTCAGAGGCAATGCTACACATCTACAACCATCTGATCTTTGACAAACCTCATGAAAACAAGCAAAGGGGAAAATATTCCCTGTTTAATAAATGGTGTTGGGAAAACTGGCTAGCAGTGTGCAGAAAGAAGAAACTGGACCCCTTCCTGACTCCTTATACTAAAATTAACTCCAGATGGATTAAAGACTTAAACATAAGACCTAACACCATAAAAACTCTAGAAGAAAATCTAGGCAAAACCATTCAGGACATAGACATAGGAAAGGACTTCATGACTAAAACACCAAAAGCATTGGCAACAAAAGCCAAAATAGACAAATAGGGCCTAATTAAACTCCAGAGCTTCTGCACAGCAAAAGAAACAATCATTAAAATGAACTTGCAACCAACGGAATGGGAAAAAATTTTTACAATCTACCCATCTGACACAGAGCTAATATCCAGAATCTACAAAGAACTAAAACAGATTTACAAGGAAAAAAACAAACAAACAAACAAACCCATCCAAAAGTGGGAAAAGGATATGAACAGACACTTTTCAAAAGAAGACATATATGAGGCCAACAAACATATGAAAAAATGCTCATCATCACTGAGTATTAGAGAAATGCAAATCAAAACCACATTGAGACACCACCTCACGCCAGTTAGAATAGCAATCATTAAAAAAATCTAGAGGAAACAGATCCTGGAGAGGATGTGGAGAAACAGGAACACTTTTACACTGTTGGTGAGAGTGTAAACTAGTTCAACCATTGTGGAAGACAGTGTGGCACTTCCTCAAGGACCTAGAAATAGAAATTCCATTTGACCCAGCAATCCCATTACTGGG
>CAUYLG010067628.1:0-19479 GCA_963573385.1 Cacajao melanocephalus
GCCGAGGTGGGCAGATCACCTGAGGTCAGGAGTTCAAGACCAGTCTGGCCAACATGGTGAAACCCTGTCTCTACAAAAATACAAAAATTAGCTGGGCATGATGGTGTGTGCCTGTAATGTCAGCTACTCAGGAGGCTGAGGCCGGAGAGTCGCTTGAACCCGAGAGGCAGAGGTTGCAGTGATCCAAGATCATGCTATTGCATTCCAGTGTGGGCAACAGTGAGACTTTGTCTCAATAAATAAATAAATAAAATAATAGATATTAGGCTGTCATGGTGGCTCACTCCCATAGTCACAGTACTTTGGGAAGCTGAGGAGGGCAGATTGCTTGAGCCCAGGAGTTTGAGACTAGCATGGGCAACATGGCAAAATCCCATCTCTACAAAAAATACAAAAATTGCCCAGCACAGGGGCTCACATCTGTAATCCCAGCACTTTGGGAGACCGAGGTGGGCAGATCACCTCAGGTCAGGAGTTTGAAACCAGCCTGGACAACATGGTGAAACCCAGTCTCTACCAAAAATACAAAAATTAGCCAGGCATGGTGGCACATGCCTGTAATTGCAGCTACTCAGGGTGCTGAGTTAGAAGAATTGCTTGAACACAGGAAGCAGAGGTTGCAGTGAGCCAAGATTGCGCCATTGCACTCCAGCCTGGGTGATAAATCGAGACTCTGTCTCAAAAAAAAAATTGCCAAGCACAGTGGCTCATGCCTGTCATTGCAGCACTTTGGGAGGCCAAGGTAGGGGGAATCACTTGAGGCAGGAGTTCAAGACCAGCCTGGCAACATGGTGAAACCCCATCTCTACAAAATACACAAATTTAGCCAGGCGTGATGACCCACACCTACAGTCTCAGCTAGTCAGAGGTTGAGGTGAGAGGATTGCTTAAGCCCGGAAGGTTGAGGCTGGAGTGAGCCCTGATCATGCCACAGCACTTTAGCCTGGGCAATAGAGCAAGACTCCGTCTCAAAAACAAAAAACTCGGCCTGGCGCGTTGGTTCACGTCTGTCATCCTATCACTTTGGGAGGCCAAGGCAGTTGGATCACCTGAGGTCAGGATCACCTGAGACCAGCCTGGCTAATATGGTGAAACCCCGTTTCTAGTAAAAATACAAAAAAATTAGCTGGGGGTAGTGGTGCAAGCCTGTGATCCCAGCTACTTGGGAGGCTGAGGCAGGAGAATCACTTGAACTCAGGAGGTGGAGGTTGCAGTGAGCTGAGATCATGCCACTGCACTCCAGCTTGGGTAACAAGAGCAAAACTCCACCTCAAAAACAAACAAAACAAACCCAGATGTGTTGGTGCAGTGGCTCACACCTGTAATCCCAGCATTTTGGGAGGCTGAGGCAGATAGATTGCTTAAGCCCAGGAGTTCAAGACCAGCCTGGGAAACATGGCGAAATCCCATATCTACAAAAAGTACAAAAATTAGAGACCAGGTATGGTGGCTCACACCTGTAATCCCAGCACTTTGGGAGGCGGAGGCAGGTGGATCACCTGAGGTCAGAAGTTTGAGACCAGCCTGGCCAACATGGTGAAACTCTGTCGCTACTAAAAATACAAAAATTATAGATGTTACTAGTGACCAGAAAGAAACTGAAAAAATTAAAAAAAAAATTAGGCGTGGTGGCACACGCCTGTAGTCCCACGTACTCAGGAGGCTGAGGTAGGAGAATTGCTTGAACCTGGGAGGCTGACGTTGCAGTGAGCCGAGATCATGCCACTGTACTCCAGCCTGGGCTACAGAGTAAGACTTCATCTCAAAAAAAAAAAATTAGCTAGGAGAAGTCAAATGCACCTGTGGTTCTAGCCACTCGAGAGGCTAAGGGGAGAGGACTGCTTGAGCCCAGGATGTCGATGCTACAGTGAGTCGTGATCATGCCACTGCGCTCCAGCCTGGGCAAGAGAACAAGGCTCTGTCTCAAACAAACAAAAACCCAGATGTTGGTGAGGTTATAGAGAAAAGGGAATGCTTATACGGTGCTGGTGGGAATGTAAATTAGTTCAGCCACTATGGAAAGCAGTGTGATTTCTCAAAGAACTTAAAACAGAACTGCCATTCAAGCAGCAATCCCAGTACTAGGCATATACTCAAAGTAAATACATTGTTCTACCATGAAGACACATGCACGTATATGTTCATCGCAGCACTTTCCACAATAGCAAAGACATAGAATCAACCCAGATGCCCATCAATGTTGGACTGAATAAAGAAACTGTGGTGCATATACACCATGGAATACTACACAGTGATAAAAATGAATGAAATCATGTGCTTTAAGCAACATGGATGCAGCTGGAGGCCATTATCCTAAGTGGACTAATGCAGGAACAGAAAACCAAATACCGCATGTTTGCATGTATAAGTAGGAGCTAGGTTGTGCAAAGCGGCTCATGCTTGTAATCTCAGCACTTTGGGAGGCCAAGGCAGGAGAATTTCTTAAGCCTGAGGGTTCAAGTCCAGTCTGGACAATGTAGTGAGATCCTATCTCTACCAAAAAAAAAAAAAAAAAGTAGACGGGTGTGGTGGTGAGCACCTGTATCCCCAGCTACTCAGGAGGCTGGAGGTGGGTGGATCACTTGAGCTTGAGAAATTGAGCCTGCAATGAGTCGTGATTGGGCCATGGCACTCCAGCCTAGATGAAAAATGAGACCCTGTCACAAAATAATTTTTTTTTTTGAGACGGAGTTTTGCTCTTGGCAGAAGAGCAATGGCACGATCTCGGCTCACTGCAACCTCCACCCCCTGTATTCAAGCGATTCTCCTCCCTCAGCCTCCAAAGTAGCTGGGACTACAGGCACCTGCCACAACACCCAGCTAATTTTTGTATTGTTGGTAGAGACAGGGTTTCACCATGTTGGCCAGGCAGGTCTCGAACTCCAGACCTCAGGTGACCTGCCTGTCTTGGCCTCCCAAGGTGCTGGGATTTCAGGTGTAAGCCACTGCATTGGGCCCTTATTTTTATTTTTTAACACACCAGCACCACTTGCCAACTTTTTCTGAGCTTGTATAATGTTTTAGACTCTGAGCTAAATTATTATTTTTTTCCTTCCATTTTTCATTTTAGGTTCAGGGGTACATGTGCAGGCTTGTTACATGGGTAAATAATGTGTTGCTGGGTTTGGTGTAGAAATGATTTCGTTACCCAGGCAGTACCTGATAGGTAGTTTTTGGATCCTCACCCTCCTCCCACCCTTTACCCTCAAGTAAGCCCCACTGTCTAGTGTTCACCTCTTTGTGTCCATGTGTACACAATGTTTAGCTCCCACTTACTTTAATTTTTTATTGTAAATTTTTATAAAGACAGGATCTCACTATGTTGCCCAGATTGGTCTCCAACTCCTGAACTCTAACGATCCTCCTACCTTGGCCTCCCAAAGTGCTGGGATTACAGGCGTGAGCCACTACACTCAGGCTTTTTTTTTTTGAGATAGAGTCTAGCTCTGTCACCCAGGCTGGCATGCAATGGTGTGATCTCAGCTCACAGCCTGACCAACATCAAGAAACCCCATCTCTACTAAAAATACAAAATTAGCTGGGTATGGTGGCTCACACCTGTAATTCCAGCTACTTGGGAGGCTGAGGCAGGAGAATCACTTGAACCCAAGTGGTGGAGGTTGCGGTGAGCTGAGATCACACCATTGCACTCCAGCCTGGACAACAAGAATGAAACCCTGTCTCAAAAATAAATAAATAAATAAATATAGGCCAGGCGTGGTGGCTTGTGCCCGTAATCCCAGCATTTTGGGAGGCCAAGGCGGGCGGATCACCTGAGGTCAGGAGTTTGAGACCAGTCTGGCCAACATGGTGAAAACCCATCTCTACTAAAAATACAAATTAGGCCAGGCACAGTGACTCACACCTGTAATCCCAGCTCTTTGGGAAGCCTGGGCAAGTGGATCGCCTGAGGTTGGGAGTTTGAGACCAGCCTGACCTACATGGAGAAACCCCATCTTTACTAAAAATACAAAATTAGCCAGGCATGATGGTGCATGCCTGTGATCCCAGCTACTTGGGAGGCTGAGGCAGGAGAATCACTTGAACCTGGGAGGTGGAGGTTGCGGTGAGCCGAGATCACGCCATTGCACTCCAGCCTGGGCAACAAGAGTGAAACTTAGTCTAAAAATATATATATATATATATACATACATATATATATTAGCCAGGCATGGTGGTGGGCACCTGTCATCTCAGCTACTCAGCAGGTTGAGGCAGGAGAATTGCTTCCACCAGGGAGGTAGAAGTTGCAGTGACCTGAGATCATGCCATTGCACTCCAGCCTGGGTGACAAAGGGATACCCTGTCTCAAAAAATAAAATAAAATAAATAATAGTAACAATAAATAAGCAAGCTCAGAAAGTGGTATTATTATTATTATCACTAATGATGCAGGCCAGCCAAGGTGGCTCACTCCTATAATCCCAGCACTTTGGGAGACTGAGGTGGGTGGATCACGAAGTCAGGCATTTGAGATCAGCCTGACAAACATAGTGAAACCCCGTCTCTCCTAAAAATACAAAAAATTAGCTGGGCGTGGTACTGGGCACCTGTAATTCCAGCTACTCAGGAGGCTGAGGCAGAATGGCTTGAATCTGGGAGGCAGAGGTTGCAGTGAGCCGAGATTGTGCCACTGTGCTCCAGCCTGGACGACGGTGCGAGACTCCATCTCAAAAAAAAAAATTTACTACTGCTGCCCTTTCCTCTAAACACTTTGATTGCATGCAGTCTAAAATGCCCTTACCTTCCACCCCCATCCATCCAAATTCACCTATCCTTAAAAAGCTGACTCAAAGTCCACTGCTTTTTCCAGAACGCTGGGTCAGAAGTTGTTTTTCCTCCTTGACACCTCCCACCTTTGTGGCCCTAAAGCTAGTCCTCTTCTGAAATTAGCTGTTGGGGGAGACTGTTGTAATAGCGGCCCCCAATGTGTCCACGCCTCCCTGTATGCTTGCCTTTGACAGTGCCCTCTCACCCCGACTCTGGGAAGGGCCACGTGACTTGCTTTGGCCAATGGAACAATAGCAAACAAGACACAGGCAGAAGAGAATGTGGAGTTTCCTTCTTGCTGCTCTTCAACCTGTGTGATCACCTGGGCTACCTTGCTGGAGGAGGAAAGACATGTGGCCCAGTTACCTCCATCTCCTCACAGACAGCTGACCAACTCATGATCATGTGAGTGAGACCCTGCAGGAACAGCAGCCACCAACCTGCTTGGGTCATCGCTTGAGAAGTGATTTGCCCCAGGTTACACAGTGAGGAAATGAGGCAATGAGTGAACTCATTCAATGAGTATTTATTGAGCACCTACCATATATCAGGCTTTGGGAAAGGAGCAGTGAGCAAAAGAGTCCCTCCCTTGAAGGTGGAGACGGGCAATGCACAGGTACATGAATGTGGAGCAGATTAGCCTTTTGTGATCGATGCTGTAAAGCAAAGCACAGCAAAGCCATGCTGGGTGTGAGGACAGAGTGATAGAGCTGAGTGTGCTGTTTTTGGATGGAGAGTTCAAGGCCTGTCTGAAGAGATGACATCTGAGTAGAGACCAGAATGAGGTGAAGGCTATCTATGCAGATATCTAGGGGAGAAGAGTATCAGAAAGAGGGAACCACACATTAAAACACCCTGAGGTGGGAATATGATAGATTCCTTTGAGAAACAGCAGTGTTGCTAGTGAAAGAATGGGATGAATAGGGGGGCAAACTGGCAGGAAGTAAGGTCAGATGTAGAGTCAGGGGTTTGCCGGGCACGGTGGCTCACACCTGTTAGCCCAGCACTTTTGGAGGCCGAGGCAGGTGGATCACAAGGTCAGGAGTTTGAGACCAGCCTGACCAATATGATGAAACCCCATCTCTACTAAAAATACAAAAATTAGCCAGGTATGGTGGCACATGCCTGTAATTCCAGCTAGTCAGGAGGCTGAGGCAGGAGAATCACTTGAACCCGGGAGGCGGAGGCTGCAGCGAGCCGAGATCGCGACACTGCACTTCAGCCTGGGTGACAGAGCAAGACTCCGTCTCAAAAATATAATAATAATAATAAATACAAATAAAAAAATAAAGTCGGGGTTTGATTATATAGGGCCTTATAAGTTCACGTTAGAACTTTGGATTTTTTTTTTTTTTTAAGATGGAGTCTCGCTCTGTCACCCAGGTTGGAATGCGATGGTGTGATCTTGGCTCACGGCAACCTCTGCCTCCAGGGTTTAAGCCATTCTCCTGCCTCAGCCTCCTGAGTAGCTGGGACTACCGGCACATGCCACCACGTCCAGCTAATTTTTATATTTTTGGTAGAGATGGGGTTTCACCGTATTTGCCAGGCTGGTCTCCCTCTCCTGACCTTGTGATCCTCCCGCCTTGGCTTCCCAAAGTGCTAGGATTACAGGTGTGAGCTACCATGCCCAGCCACGATTTATGTGTTTTCTTTGAGATGCAGTTTCGCTCTTGTTGCCTAGGCTGGAGTGCAATGGCGCGATCTTGGCTCACCAAAACTTCTACCTCCCAGGTTCAAGCAATTCTCTTGCCTCAGCCTCCTGAGTAGCTGGGATTACAGTGATGTGCCACCATGCCCGGAAATTTTTTCCTATTTTTAGTAGAGCTGTGGTTTCTCCATGTAGGTCAGGCTGGTCTCAAACTCCCAACCTCGGGTGATCCGCCCACCCAAAGTGCTGGGATTACAGGCGTGAGCCACCGTGCCCGGCCCATGATTTATGTTTTAAAAGGATCACTCTGGCTACTGTGTAGAGAATAGATGGTGAGGGTGGCTAGGAGGGTTGGAGTGGAATCACTGAGGCAGATGGATGGCAATGATAGCTTGGACCAGGGTGTTAACGGTAGAGGTTGTGAGGGGTGCTCAAATTCAAGATACTGTATTTTGTGGACTCTAAGACCCCACTAATTTTAAAATACACTATGGCAGTTTTAAAACATAGCCCCAAATTCTTTGACACTCCTCTTATGGAGAGGTCAGGGGTCTGTGTGCCTTCCCCTAAAATTTGTGTGGGCTTATGACTGCTTGAAGCAGCAGAGTACAGTGGAAGTGATGCGATGTGACCTCCGAGGCAAACTTTGGTCTTGCTCACTGGGCGCTATGGTCTGAATGTTTGTGTGTCTCCACAGAATTCATATGTTGAAATCCTAATCTCCAAGGTGATGGTATTAGGTGGTGGGGCCTTTGGGAGGTGATGGTGGAGCCCTCATGATGGGATTAGTGTCTTTATAAAATAGACCCGAGGGAGACCCCTCACCCCTTCTGCCATGTGAGGTTACAATGAGAAGATGCCTTCTAGGAAGACAGGCCCTTACGAGAAACCAAATCTACAGGTATCTTATCTTCGATTTCCTAGCCTGCAGAAGGGTGAGAAGTAAATTTCTGTTGTTTATAGGCTACCTAGTCTATGGCATTTTATGATAGCAGTTCAATCAGAATAACTGGGACACTGGTCCTTAGAACGATGAGCTGACATAATACAGAGGCCATGTGGACAGTCCACATGGAGAAGTTCTGAGAATATAGAACGATGAATAGATAGGCAGGTAGATAGCCAGCCAGTGAGCCCCAGCTATTCATGTCATCCCAACCAAGGAGCCAGATCTGTGAGTAGTCCTCTCCAGGTGACTCTAGCCTCCAGCCCTTACACTCATCCCAGTCATCAGCTAAGATTCCAGGCATTGTGAAGCTGAGACAAATATCTCTTGCTGTGCCTTCTCTGAATTCCAGACCCACAAAACCTGTGAGCAAGGTAAAATGGTGGTTGTTTTATGCAGCTCAGTTCTCGAATGGTTTGTTTAGCAGCAATCAATAATTGAAGCACATACTATCATTACCACCACACAAAGAAAAACCCCACTAGCGTAATCCTCTGAAAAATCATCCCAACTTCAGAAATGCCAAGTGAAAAATGTGCCTCTTCAAATTAATGAAATACATGATGTTTTAAAAATAGAGCTGTTAGGATTTGCTGATGGGTTGGATGAAAGACAGAAGTCAAAAGGTGAGAGTGGGACTGGGCATGGTGGCTCACGCCTGTAATCTCAGCACTTTGGGAGGCCGAGGCAGGCAGATCACAAGGTCAGGAGTTCAAGACCAGCCTGGCCAATATGGTGAAACCCTATCTCTACTAAAAATACAAAAATTAACTGGGCATCATGGCACATGCCTGTAGTTCCAGCTACTTAGGAAGCTGAGGCAGGAGAATCGCTTAAACCCAGGAGGCAGAGGTTGCAGTCAGCCAAGATCACGCCACTGCACTCCAGCCTGGGTAACAGAGTGAGACTCCATTCCAGGAAGAAAAAAAAAAAGAAAAGGTGTGAGTGGGGTTGACTCCAGAGTTTTGTTTTGTTTTTTGAGACAGAGTCTCACTCTGTTGCCCAGGCTGGAGTGCAATAGCACGATCTTGGCTCACTGCAAACTCCGCCCCCCGGGTTCAAACAATTCTGCCTAAGCCTCCGGAGTAGCTGGGACTACAGGCACATACCACCACACCTGGCTAATTTTTTTGTATTTTAGTAGAGACAGGGTTTCACCATGTTGGCCAAGATGGTCTCGATCTCCTGACCTAGTGATCTGCCCGCCTTGGCCTCTCAAAATGCTGGGATTACAGGTGTGAGCCACTGCACCCGGCCTGACTCCAGAGCTTTTACCTGAACACCTAGATATGTGGTGGTACCATTTCCTGAGCCGAAGAACACTGGGGAATTGAATGGGTCAGTGCTGATACGTGGACAGAAAAGACTGCCCAATTTATGTCTAGGACTGAGAATAGCTCCCATCTGGACTGCTTCTGGGCCTGGGTGCCCTCAGATCCGTTCCAGCCCTTCCCTTGCTCTATCCTGGATCCCAGTGGGCCTGATCCTCAGTTATACTCCCTCAGTTCCTATGTCAGTTGGCTTTGGCTGGGTTTAGCCAATAGGAGGCTGGCAGTTGACTACAGGGTGAGAAGGGAAAAGCCAGGGTATTCGCTCCTCTTTCTGCCTTAGTAGCAACTCCAGTCTTCAGCAGTGGCTGCATCTCTTCTGTGGCTCCAGTTCCAAATCTGTTGTGGCTTCAGGTTCCAGCAGTTGACCTCAACCCCTGGATTCTGGTGACATCACTTCCTCCCTTGACCCTCCAGCCCAGGAGTGGCAGCAGCTTCCTGCTCTAGCTAGCCTCCTGATTCCATCACCTACCCAACAGAATCTCCCCACTAAATTTTTCTGTTATAAATATGTAAAGTCAGGCTGGGTGCAGTGGTTCACGCCTGTAATGCCAGCATTTTAGGAGGCCGAAGCAGGCAGATCACTTGAGGTAAGGGTTTAAGACCAACGTGACCAACAGGGTGAAACCTTGTCTCTACTAAAAAAATACAAAAGTTAGCCAGGTGTGGTGGCGCACACCTGTAGTCCCAGCTACTTCGGAGGCTGAAGCAGGAGAACTGCTTGAACCCGGGAGGTGGAGGTTGCAGTGAGCCGAGATCACGCTATTGCACTCCAGCCTGGGCAACAGAGCAGGACTCTGTCTTAAAAAAACAAAACAAACAAACAAACAAAAAACAGTGTAATTTCTGTTTTCCTGGGTTGCCCCTGACCATAGGACTATAGGCTGAGGCCTCCTGTGAAATCCTACAGGCTCAGGTGAGGAG
This sequence comes from Cacajao melanocephalus, assembly GCA_963573385.1. Taxonomy (NCBI): domain Eukaryota; kingdom Metazoa; phylum Chordata; class Mammalia; order Primates; family Pitheciidae; genus Cacajao; species Cacajao melanocephalus. The sequence continues at coordinate 9,620 of CAUYLG010067628.1, forward strand.
CAAACACCTTGCACAACTCCACCCAGTGCAGACTCCCAGGCTCCAGAGTGTTTACCGTCCCTTCAGCCTTGGGATTTGCTCCTTCCTGACCTCTGTGCTCATTCCCTCTGTTTGTCTATACATGGTTTTCATGAATCCTTGGCAATCTCCTTCTTCAAATCCTAGCTAAGAAACTCTAGCCTCCTCTAAGCCTTTCGGCCATGACTCACCTGTCCCACCTCCTGCCCGATGCTTTCCAGCACCCACTTTGCTTAATGTGCCCTTGCCGAAATGCTGCTTGGCTGTTGCATCCTGTGTCCTACCTCTGTGCTTTGCAGACCATCTCCTCTACCGTGGCTCACAACTCTCTTCTCTGACTCCTACTCAGCCTTCAAAACCTACTTTCAGTGTCACATCTTCTGGGAGGTAAGTTGTTTCTGGCAGCTTTCCTCCCCAGACTGAGATGCACACTCCCACATTCATGCTGCCATTACAGTTCTTGTGGACGCTGCAATAATTCTGTGTGTGTTGGTCTCTTGCATAAAACTGCCAGTTCCAGCTGGGTGTGGTGGCTCACGCCTGTAATCCCAACACTTTGGGAGGCTGAGGTGGGTGGATCGCGAGGTCAGGAGTTCAAGACCAACCTGGCCAATATGGTGAAACCGCATCACTACTGAAAATACAAAAATTAGCTGGGCATGGTGGCACGTGCCTGTAGTCCCAGCTGCTCAGGAGGCTGAGACAGGAGAATCGCTTGAACCTGGGAGGCAGAGGTTGTAGTGAGCCAAGATCACACCACTGCACTCCAGCCTGGGCAACAGAACAATGCTCCATCTCAAAAACAAAAACAAAAACAAAAACAAAAAACCTGCTAGCTCCTTGGAGGCAGGAGCTAAGTCACAAACTCTGGTCTGGGCACCAGGGGTTTTCACTAACTCTTTGTTGAATGCTAGCTGCTGGATCCATGGATGACTGTCAGTTTTCAATTACTGCAAGCAAGTGCCTTAGGTCTTCTTAGTTTGGTTAAAGCCTCTTTGGGGTGATTCTTAATTCTTCTTTTTTTTATTATTTTGGGACGGAGTCTTGCTCTGTTGCCCAGGCTGGACTGCAGTGGCATGATCTCGGCTCACTGCTACCTCCGCCTGCCAAGTTTAAGCAATTCTCCGGCCTCACCCTCCTGAGTAGCTGCGATTACAGGTGCCCACTACCATGCCCAGCTAATTTGTACTTTCAGTAGAGATGGGGTTTTACTATGTTGGCCAGGCTGGTCACAGTCTGAGGCAGGAGAATCGCTTGAACCCAGAAGGCAGAGGTTGCTTGCAGTGAGCCGAGATCGCGCCACTGCACTCCAGCCTGGCGACAGAGTGGGACTCCATCTCAGGGGAAAAAAAAAAGTCACAGATTGTTTCTTTCCCTCTACCTTCTTTTTGTCCTTTCTTTTTTTTAAGGTTTCTTTTTTATTTGTTTATTTATTTATTTAATAGAGATGAGGGTCTCACTATGTTGACCAGGTTGGTCTTGAATTCCTGGCCTCAAATGATCCTCATGCCTCAGCCTCCCAAAGTGCTAGGATTACCGGCATGAGCCACCATGCCTGGCTTTTTCTTTTTTTTTTTTAAAGCTTTTATCTCTCTTAAATTTATTTAGTTTTACCTATTTTTATATTAGCTTACTTTGTATAATGAAATAATTTCAAATGTAGAGAAAAAATTGCAATAGTATCAAAGAACTCCAATATATCCTTAACCTGGAGTCCCCAAATATTAACACTTGCTCAATTTGCATTCTCACTTCTTCTCTCCCATATATTTGCATATATATTACTATGTCTATATATTATATACATGTATTACATGTACACAGTATGTTGGGATATGTACATACGTGTGTTTTATACGTGGGTGGATACATATCTATACACACATATACTATCTTTCTTGAACCATCTGGGAGTAAAGTTGTAGATATGATGCCCTTCTATTTCTTGAACTCATGACTTCAGGTGATCTGCCCACCTCAGTCTCCCAAAGTACTGGGATTACAGGCCTGAACCAGCGCGCCTGGTGATGCCCTCTAAGTGGAATAATTTCCTTGTGCATTTCCTAAGACCACGGTTATTATCTCATACAACAAAAGTACAGCTCTTGCTGGGCGAGGTGGCTCGAGCCTGTAATCCCTGCACTTTGGAAGGCCAAGGTGGGCAGATCATGAGGTCAGGAGATCAAGACTATCCTGGCTAACACAGTGAAACCCTGTCTCTATTAAAGATACAAAAAAAAATGAGCCCTGTGTGGTGGCATGCGCCTGTAGTCCCAGCTACTTGGGAGGCTGAGGCAGGAGAATTGATTGAACTCAGGAGGCGGAGATTGCAGTGAGCTGAGATTGCGCCATGGCATTCCAGCCTGGGCAATAGTGCGAGACTGTCTCAAAAAAAAAAAAAAAAAGAAAGTAAAGGAATAAAGAATGGCCACTGAATACAGTGAACCACACATGACATTCACCTGCTCACTAATTTCTCACATATAAATAAGTAAATCTTTATCATCATAAAAGTCTCTGTCTAAAAAGCACTGGGCCAGGCACGGTGGCTTATGCCTGTAATCCCAGCACTTTCAGAGGCTGAGGCAGGAGAATCACTTGAACCTGGGAGGTGGAGGTTGCAATGAGCCAAGATTGAGCCACTGCACTCCAGCCTGGAAGACAGAGCAAGACTCCATCTCAAAAAAAAAAAAAAAAAAAAGTACAGTTCTCAAAATCAGGAAATTAAGTGCTGATATAATACCATTATCTAATCCATAGACAGGGTTCACATTTCACCAGTTGTCCCAAATTTATCCTTTCTAGGCAAATCTGCTTCTCCCTTCCCAGGATCCAATCTAGGACCAATCACATGCTACATTCAGTCGTCACGTCTCTTCAGCTTCCTTTCATCTGTGGCAGTTCTCCAGCCTTCCTTTTTGTTTCAGGACGCTGACTTTTTTAAAAAAAATTAATTTTCTTTTTCTTTTATTTTTTTAAAGGGTGGTATGGCCATAGATAATTTTATTTTATTTTTAAGATGGAGTCTCACTCTGTCTCCCAGGCTGGAGTGCAATGGTGCGATCTCAGTTCACTGCAATCTCCATCTCCTGGGTTCTAAGTGATTCTCCTGCCTCAGCCTCCAGAGTAGCTGAGATTACAGGTGCGTGGGACCACACCCAGCTAATTTTGTATTTTTAGTAGAGATGGGGTTTCACCATGTTGGCCAGGCTGGTCTTGAACTCCTGACCTCAGGTGATCCACCTGCCTCAGCCTCCCAAAGTGGTGGGATGACAGGCGTGAGCCACCTCGCCCAGCCAGGACCATGACATTTTTGAAGCAGCTAGGCCAGTTATTTTGTTTCCTCCCAGGTCTAAAAATGCTCCCTCTAACATTTTACCTCTCACCACGTTGTTACCAAACTCTCTTCTCCTCCAGACTTAGGGGAGGGACTTTGCAGGGCCTTGTAAAACCTTAAATAAACTACGTGAACAAATTCCACTTTGACCACTATCTTGTTAAAATTCCTTAAAAAAGTTAACTCATTGGGCCCAAAGTAGGTTAACAAAAGCCAGGCTGTGCTTCTACTAGCAGTCACTCTTCCTCAAAGGGTTTTATGTGCTGTTTAATGATTTTTCACAAATAGTTTTTCTTGCCCTTAAAGTTGGATTAATTGAATTTTAATTCAGCAGGATCACTCTCTAAAAAAAGAAACACTGACTATGCAGGTCGAGTTGGGGCCACCAGACCTAATTACGGCCTTTCTCAAGCAGAAGGGATTCTGAGGGCTGAAAAATGCAGCTGCATGGCATCCTAAACTCACCTCTATTTTAGATCAAAAACTTAAAAGCTCCTTTTCCTTCCCAGCAAAGGAAAACCTAATTTGCCTAAGAAAGGAAACTCACCACTTAGGCTTAAGCTTTCTCTCTTTTTTTTTTTTTTCTTATTTCACTTAAGCTTTCTCTGGCGTGAGCTCCTCACTCCAATTTGATTCTTGTACCTTTGGCTCAGTGGACCAGAGAGCGCTTCACTGTGCCCCAGGCCCCCTATTAGCTCCATTTTCTTCCATTTGTTCCTGACCCTTTCAGAACTTCACTCTCATTCAAAACAAAACACAGAAAAAAAAAAAACTCAGCTATTAAAAACCTGGTTAAAATTTCCAAAAGAAAAGTCTAGGCCTTTTCTCTTGAAGTTTGGCCTCAATTTCACCATGTTTATCTGTTTCTGTTGAATCTTTTTTTTTTTTTTTAGATGGAGTTTCACTTTTGTCACCCAGGCTGGAGTGCAATGGCATCAGCTTACTGCAACCTCCACCTCCTGGGTTCAAGTGATTCTCCTGCCTCAGCCTCCTGAGTAGCTGGGATTACGGACGCCCGCCACCACGCCCAGCTAACTTTTGTATTTTTAGTAGAGACAGGGTTTCACCATGTTGGCCAGGTTGGTCTCAAACTCCTGACCTCAAGTCATCCACTTGCCTTGGCCTCCTAAAATGCTGAGATTACAGGCGTGAACCACCATGCCCAGCCTCGAATCTTTTTGTTCTATAATTTTTTTTTTTTTTTTTAAATAGAGTCTCACTCTGTTGCCCAAGCTGGAGAGCAGTGGTACGATCTTGGCTCACTGCAACTACTGCCTCCTGGGTTCAAGTGATTCTCCTGCCTCAAGCCTCCTGAGTAGCTATGACTACAGGTGTGTACCACCATACTTGGCTAATTTTTGTACTTTTTTTTTTTTAATTTGGGGTTTCACCATGTTGGTCAGGCTGGTCTTGAACTCCCGACCTCAGGTGATCTGCCCGCCTTGGCCTCCAAAGTGCTTGGATTACAGGTGTGAGCCACCAAGCCCGGCCAATTTTTGTACTTTTAGTAGAGACAGGGTTTCATCATATTGGCCAGGCTGGTCTCAAACTCCTGACGTTGTGATCCGCCTACCTCAACCTCCCAAAGTGCTAGGATGACAGGCGTGAGCCACTGTGCCTGGCCTGTTCTATGAATTTTACTGCATGAATCAGTGAAGGAGGGACCACAGCTTGTCATTTCTTCCAAGAATCCTGCTCTCTATTTTCATGATCAGTTTAGCCTGGATTGTAGTAAAAAATGATAGATAATAGATAGATAGATAGATAGATAGGAAAACCCATACTCAGGGTTCTGTAGAGCTTCAATCACACTCTAAGTTGAGGGACAATTGTCATAGCAATACTGGGCTCCACGACAGCTGCCCCACTTCTGGGGCCTGTGAGGGGCTGATAGGCCAAATGAGGAGCTGCATATGACTTCAGGTTTTTGATCCACGAAACCACTCTTGAGATTTTCGAGGTTTTTCACATTTTTAAATGAAAAGCCAGAAGGAAGAAAAAGCCTTTTTTCCCCCCTATTCTGAGAAAGAAGGCCTGGGAACTTCAGGGGATCCAGGGAAGATAGGCCAGGGAAGGTCCCCTCTTACCCACTCCTTACACCTGTGGCAGCTGCCATCCCTGGTGGACTGGATTTTCACAGGAAAAAAATGTGAAACCTCAGGAACCATCACGACGACAGCAGAGGCTGTTTACCGTGTAGCCTTAGCTAAGGAAGCTATTTTCCTTACCACTGCCCTGCAAAGTCAGCATTACTCTCATTTTACAGGTGTGGAGGCTGACGGTCAGAGGCCAAGAAGCCTACAGATGCTCACATAGCCAGCGAGTAGGAGAACTGGGATTAGGAATGTCTAATCCCAAAGCCCAAGACTTTTCCGTGAACCTATCCTGTTTCCCTTCCAAGTCTGCAGAAGAGGTCTGGATACAGGATCTCTACATGGCATTGATGGTAGTGTCTGCATTTACTTAATGTATTTAACTTTCACTGATCTAGTGTAATACTTACTGGGTACTAGGGGCTGTTTCTTGAGCAATACAAATACAGTCTCAATTAAGCTTCATTGACCCGTCTGTGAGGTCTGTATCATCATCCTGTTTTACAAATAAGGAAATTGGCTGGGCACATTGGCTCACGCCTGTAATCCTAGCACTTTGGGAGGCTGAGGCAGGCAGATTGCCTGAACTGGGGAGTTTGAGACCACCCTGGACAACATGGCGAAAGCCCGTTTCTACTAAAGATACAAAAATTAGCTGGGTGTGGTGATGTACACCTGTAATCCCAGCTACTTGTGAGGCTGAGGCAGGAAAATCACTTGAACCTGGAAGGCAGAGGTTGCAGTGAGCCAAGATTGCGCCACTGCACTCCAGCCTGGGCATCAAGAGTGAAACTCCATCTCACAAAATATATATAAATAAATGCCTGGTACAGTGGCTCATACCTGTAATCCCAGCACTTTGGGAGGCTGAGAGGGGTGATCACCTGAGTTCAGGAGTTCGAGACCAGCCTAGCCAAGATGGTGAAAACTGCCTCTACTAAAAAGACAAAAATTAGCTGAGTGTGGTAGGGCACACCTGTAATTCCAGTTATTCAGGAGGCACACCTGTAATCCCACTTATGCAGGAGAATCATTTGAACCTGGGAGGTGGAGGTTACAGTGAGCCGAGATTGCACCATTGCACTCCAGCCTGGGCAACAGAGCGAGACTCTGACATGAGGTGATCTGCCTGCCTCAGCCTCCCAAAGTGCTGGGATTACCGATGTGAGCCACCGCGCACAGCTATCCATCTTTTCTACATAATATTTTTCAAAATTAAAGGTTGGAGGAAAGTAAGGTGAATATGCAGAAATGCAATTCATTGTGCTTTCTGGAGAACTGATAGCAAATAAATAGGGAATAATCTTTCCCTATCCCCAAAATAATACTTGACACACACCATTCTGTACGTGGTATGGGGGTGGGATGTCACAACCGTGAAGGCCCTCCCATGGAAACGACAGAACCACTGGGGGATGAGAACTGAGACTTACCTGGCCTAACTCTAAGTGCAGACAGCCGGCTCCAGCACAAGAGACTTCCACAGTGTGACGGGACCCTTCCTTCCTTGTATTGATCTGGAACACGGCCCCTACTGTCCAGGAACCTGAAGCGGCCTCCTATCCCTTTGTATCGGCCCACCTGAAATGACACCTCCTCCATGGAGCCTGGTTTGAATTATTGGGTCTTTGTCGTTGCCCTCAGTTTGGATTGGGGCTCTTGAGCCTAGGACTATGTGGTCATGTCCTCTTGACGTCGGCCCTATACACTGGGCAAGGTATCTTGCCTAGAGCAGGCACCTGGGATGGGGTTTAAAAATCTGATTGAGGCCGGCAGTGTACGGTGGCTCACGCCTGTAATCCCAGCGCTTTGGGAGGACGAAGCGGGCAGATCACCTGAGGTCAGGAGTTCGAGACCAGCCTAGCCAACAGGGTGAAACCCCATCTCTACTAAAAATACAAAAATCAGGTGGGTGTTACCCCATGCGCCTGTAATCCCAGCTACTCAGGAGGCTGAGGCGGGAGAATCGCTTGAACCCAGGAGGTGGGGGTTACAGTGAGCCAAGATCAAGTCACTGCACTCCAGCCTGGGCGACAGAGCGAGACTTCGTCTCAAAAAACAACAACGAAAAATAAGGGAAAAAAAGGTATTGGCCCTTTCCCTTCACCCACAAATAAAGTAGGGAAACAAATAAATACTGAGACATTAAAATTAACAAATAAAATGGGAAAATATAATAATGAAGTAAAATTAATAAAGTAAAACCATAAACCAAATAAAATATTGAAGTGAAATAAAAGAAAGAAAACAAAATACATTAGGAAATAAGTCACATGAAATGGAGTTAAGGAAGCAGGCGCCGCGGTGGCAGGTGGAGGCGTGCGGGTACCTGGCGGTCGGGCTTGGGCGTTTCCGCCGCGCTCCGGGCCCCGGATGTGGGCCCCAGCTGAGGCTCAGCTGAAGGGCCCCTGGGCTTGACAGCGTCCCCCGCCCTTCTGGGGCTCGCAGCGCCGACCGTGCCGCCGGTAGGTGGCGCTGTGGGTCCCGAGCCCCGCGCGGCGCCCGCGACTAAGTCGGTCCAGCGCCGCCGCGCCCGCCGCTCCGTCAGTCCGCGCATCTGAGCTCCCGACGCCTCTGCCGAGAGAGGGACCCCGGTGGCCCGTCAACTCTCCGGGTTGTGTCTCCTTCCGTAAAATGTGCGTGAATTCCCCTTCCCCCTTCGGTCCCGCCACCTGCGGTCGCTCGGATGCCACTGAAGACGAACCACGTAATGGGTAGTTTGGAGCCCCTAGCGTCACGCCAAACACAGGGTACTCGCCGCAGGTCATCAGTGTGACGCTGGAGCGGGGCATGGCTCAGCCAACGCCGTGCCCTTCCTCGCTGGAACCGAGGTGGTTCCAGATACCACAACCCGGTGTGTCCGTGTCCTAAGTGTGGAGTAAAAAATGTTCACCTGCCCAGCGCCTCAGGGGAAAGGCCGTCCATTCAGAAAGTAGCTGTTTGTGGCTTTAGACGGGATGAAATAAATGACAGCACAGGACGTTTGCGGGCGGCCTCAGCCCGAGGACAGAAGTCCGCGGCAGGCGCGCTGGGGTGGGGGAGGGCCGCGGGTGGGGACTGGGACCCGAGACCGCTCACATGCAAATGCGGCGGGGACAATCCTGCCGGGCGCCTCTGCGCCTCCGGGAGGCCGAGGCGGGAACAAAGCTTTAGCATTTTCTACATGTGAAAGGCCCGCATTCCTGGGCGGGGAGGCCGCCGGGGCGCCGCCCCCCTCTCCCCATTCACCCTCGGGACCACACAGAGCGCCTCTCGCGCCAAATGCTCCGAGGTTCGTTTCAGCTTTTCTTTTCACCCGAGCGATGCATACGAAACGTAGATATTTCCCTAAACGCCGGCTTTGACATTTAATGCGATCCTAAGTAGTCTGAAATGTGGACGGGATTAGGAGGAGGCTGGGGGCCCACAGGGACACTTGGCCAAATCCCCCTAAATCCTCCAGGACAATTGTTTGTCACCACACGGATTCCTATTGCCCCAAATGAGGGGGCTAATGAACTTCCCTGCCTCCTCCCGTGGCAGCCCCACTCCTACTCCGGAGCCTGCATTTCTGCCCAGTCCTTCTCAGGAAGAAAGGGAAGATGAATTTTTAAATTGCAAGCTTTCTGCATGGGTTTGGTTACTTCAGGCCGGGCCAAGTTGACTTGGAGGATTGACTTTGACCAGTAACTAACCCACCTGTCCCAGGCTACTGTTTAACTCTGACTCCATAAAGGCTCAGAGGTCAAGGATTCTGAGGCCCTGTGAACCTAATAGGCCTTCCCCACCTTGAAAGAAGTAGGCCCTGGGTGTCATTACCAGGCCTAGAAAGGACATATCACCAAAAATTCTGTTCAGCAGACTTTATTGTTCACCTAGAACAATCCACACACTGTATAATGCACGGCCTGTCTTCAAAGGTACTTACAATCCAGGAGGGGCAAGAAAACGGTAGACAAAGAACACGTCATGAAAGCCATGTGCTTGCAGATTTGCCTAGTTACTATGGGGCTCAAACAAAAATGCTCCTGGGACCACAGCATGCCCTCAGTAAGCATGTGTGAAATGAAGAGTGGGGGCATAAGAGGAACCCTTGGAGGAGGGCTATGGAGAGGCAGTGTAGGATGGCCAGGATGTTGACACATTAAGACTGGACTGTAGAAAACTGTAGGCAGCAGAGGAGACTGAAGCAAAGGTCTGAGGGTAGAAAATGGGCGGGCATAGTGGCTCACGCTGTCATCCCAGCACTTTGGGAGGCCAAGGTGGGCGGATCACATGAGGTCAGGAGTTTGAGACCAGTCTGACCAAAATGGAGGAAACCCTGTTTCAGTAAAAAAAAAAAAAAAAAAAAAAAAAAAAAAAAAATGAAAATGGGGACCCATTTTGGGGGTGGCCAGAAAAACAATTGTTTGTAAAAAATGTGGAAAATGGGG
>CAUYLG010067632.1:0-61186 GCA_963573385.1 Cacajao melanocephalus
ATTTTTGTTTGGCAAGGGCTACAATAAGGGAACATGTTGTCTCCAAACTACACACCCCCCACGGCAACACAATCCTTTTTTTTTTTTTTTTTTTTTTTTTTTACAGAATCCATACATTTAGTGAAGGACAAGCAAGTCTCACAGGTCTGGGTGGCTTTCAGTCTTGCAGATTCTGACTCTGTAAGGAGCCACGACATCACTGCCAAGACCCGACAGATTCATTGTCTAGCATGCAATCATTTGCAGATACGTGGGGAGGCTCAGGATAGACCCCAAGTTTGACCCATGCAGGAGGTGGGCTGACGTCTCAATGGCTAGAAGGTGGGATGAGGGTGTGGGGGCTTTTCTGCTGACTCTTAAGACCCAACCACAGGCCCTGTACCCACCAGAAAAAGCCAACTAGGCTGGCCCGAGTGTGTCCCCTTTTTACCTGTTCAACGATCATTTCTGCTTTCCCCCACAGCACTGTGGCCTCTCTGTAGAGCTCCTTATTTATGGCATTCAGGACTTGCTCTGCAACTTTAGACACCTCTGCCAGACCTTTGTCTTCAAGAAGAGACTGGAATGTAAACCAACAGCAAAAAGACCCACTTTACTGGGGAACATCAATCTGATATTGCTGCAGTGAGGGAGGGATAGGGGAAGGAGGGGAAGGAAGGAGAATGGGAGCTTACATAGGAAAGTATATTGTTACAAGCACATGTTCACTGGAGGAAACACAGCAAATTGTTAACTGAATCTAAGTAGGTATTCATAGTGATCTTTCAACGTTCCTGCATATTTGAAAATTTTTGTAATAAAAATTTAGGGAATTGAAAAAACGTGTTTCTTAGCCGGACACAGTGGCTCACACCTATAATTCCAACACTTTGGGAAGCTGAGGTGGGTAGATCACCTGAGGTCAGGAGTTTAAGACCAGCCTGCCCAACATGGCAAAACCCTGTCTGTACCAGAAACACAAAAAATTAGCTGGGCATGGTGGTAGGCGCCTGTAATCCCAGCTACTCGGGAGGCTGAGGCAGGAGAATCGCTTGAACCTAGGAGGTGGAGGTTGCAGTGAGCTGAGGTCGTGTCACTGCACTCCAGCCTAGGTGACAAGAGCGAAACTCCGTCTCAAAAAAAAAAAAAAAAAAGAAAAAATGTGTTTCTTATATCTGAAAAAAGTGATGCGTGCTGATTTTCTTTCAGTTTGTCCCTGTGGCTAGCTGTTGCTTTGGGTGTCCAACTTCATATGGATATATAGTCCCTAAAAAGCTGTGCCAAGCACATAGGCAAACTCATCCAGCATCTCTCTTCCTGGGGTCAGAGCCAGAGATCAGCTGGGCGTTTACCCAGAGGGCACAGACGTGCATCTACTCACCATGCTGTACAGGTAAGGTCCCCAGGAGAGCACGGAATCTAAAGGAAACCACATATGTACAAATCAAGTATGTCACATCTCTGTCTTTCCAAAGACAAACCTAACAGGCTTCTCTCCAAAGAAGAAAGAGAGAGAAGCAAGAAACCCGGTGGCTTTGGATTAGAAGGCTCCTCAACTCACCTGTACCCATGCAGGGGCCGGGCTGATGTATCAATGGCTAGAAGGTGGGATAAGGGTGTGGGGGCTTTTCTGCTGACTCTTAAGACTAATGGCACATTAATTTGGCCTGATACTGGTCCAGCAAGTGAGTCATTGCCAGTGATAGCATCATCACAGGCAGGCTGTAGGTATGCAGGTAGAGGCTCTTATCTGTGGACCTCTAGGCCTTCTGGCGGCTTAAAATATTTCCTCACCCTCACATTTCTGCTCTGCATCTTATTTGCTCCTCCAGTTTGGAGATACAAACTTCTGCCAAGGAGCTAAATAAGGGAGATGACTAATGAGTTTGCAACAACACAAGTGGCTACATTGCCAATTGGCTCATTCCCATCCCACAGACATATTGAGAATTTACTAAGTATCTGGAGGCGGCAAAGAGCATGAGAACATATAAATGTAAGTAACATAACGCCTGTCCTCAAAGAGAACAGCAGTTGACCTTGGTTTAGACAAGCTCACAACTATTAAATACTGTATCACTAGGTGTGCTATTGAAAGACATGCCAACAAAGAATCAAGGACTTCGACTTAGAAAGCACATGTGATTATGTCTTTCCTTAGCTTTAAAGCATTCAATGGCTCCTTAAGGCAAACTATCTCAAAGCAGGTTTCAAATAATCTTAGTTCTCCAGGAACTAAGTCCATGTTGCCCAGTCTGGTCTGGAACTTTTCGGGTCAAGCAATCTGCCTGCTTTGGTCTCCCAAAGTGCTGCATTTACAGGTGTGAGCCACCACGCCCAGCCCGCAGTGGTATTCTTTAGAGCACACTCTGAGAAACGCAGGCACACCAGGACTTCCATGGCCTAGCTGTTAATCACCTCTCCGGCTTGACCTTCAAACTTGTGCCTTAGCTGAAGGCACAGTCCTTGAAACACAGGATTGGTTGCAGTTCTCCAATGCATCCCATTTCCTGCTTGATCTGGGCCAGAGATTGGTAAACTTCCTGTAAGGGGACAGACAGGAAATAATTTTGGCCCCGTAGGCCGGCCTATCTTGGTTGCCGGTACTCAACGCTGTTCTTACAGCCTCCAAACAGCCATAGACAGTATGTGAATGAACAGGCATGGCTGCATTCCAATAAAAAACTTATTTACCAGAGCAGGCGGCGGGACAGACTTGACCCGTGGGCCCTTGTTTACCAACCTTTGAAGCAGGTCTGCATGGTCCAATAGAATTTTCTGCAGTGATAGAAGTGTTCTATATCTGTGCAGTCCAAAATGCTAGCCAATAGCCACATGTGTCTATGGAGCACATGAAGTGTGGAGACTGCCACTGAAAAACTGAAATTGTATTTAGAAATTCTAATTAAATGTATATAGTCACATGTGGCAAGTGGTTACCATACTGAGCTGGTCGCGTGCGCTTCGTGACAGTGCAGATCAAGACCTTTTTGAAGTCCAGGGTCCTATCTGTGTATCTTTGCCTACCACCTAGCATGGTATCTACTACCTAGCAAGCAATTAACAACTGTTCATGGAAATTAACAATACTTCTCCCTCAAAAACCAATGTTTCTGCGATAGAGAGGCAATACTTTAAGTGGATCTGGAAGGATGGATTACAATCCGGACAAACAGTTTCATAAGGTAAAGTGGGTCATGGCAAGGAGAAAAAGGTAGATTCCAAACAGGATGAAGTAACACTTGCAAAGCCAGGAAGCAAAACCTACTGATCTTGGAGAGAGAGTATAACAAGGTGGTTAGGTTGCTTGGATTCCAGTACTTGCTGCCTGGATTTGAATCCCAGCTCTACCATTTAGCTGGGTGACTCTAAGAAAGTTGCTTAACCTCTCAGAGTCTCAGTTTCATCATTTACAAAATTAGGATAACAATAGCATCTGTCATGAAATCAGCACATGCAAAGTACTTAGTGCTACTGTGAAACTGAGGAGACCCCATGAGGAAGTGAGAGGGCCAGCATACCGAGTCATAAACAAACTCTTATCTGTGCTCCCAATAAGGATGCTCAGTTATGAAACGGCACACCTCTGGGTTGCAAGACCTAATGGAGACTTTGTCTTACCATCAACATGAACAAAAGAGCAGTAACTGACAAGGTATTATCATGGTTCTGATCTAGGCTTCTGCAGTTTTATGATGTCCTACAAGATACATCCAGGAAGCAAAAACAAATAAACAAATAGTAGCCCTCCTCTTCATGCTGACTCAGTTTTATTCTATGTCAGTCCAACCCTGCAGATGGCAAACATGACAGCCAGAAATAACTATTCCAAGTTGTATCAGAATATCCTGAATCCACTGGGAACATGGCTCTGTAACAAGCAAATCCCTTCTTTTTAGGGTGAAATATTACCTTTTGTAAATGATTATTTTTTAAAAACTGAGCCAGCCAGGTGTGGTGGCTCACGCCTATAATGCCAGCACTTTGGGAGGCCGAGGCAGGTGGATCATCTGAGGTGAGGAGTTCAAGACCAGCCTGACCAACATGGTAAAACCCCATCTCTACTAAAAATACAAAAATTAGCCAGGCATGGTGGTGGGTGCCTGTAATCCCAGCTACTTGGGCGGTTGAGGCAGGAGAATCACCTGAACCCAGGAGGCAGAGGTTGCAGTTAGCCAAGATCGCGCCACTGCACTCCAGACTGGGAGACAAGAGCAAAACTCCGTCTCAAAACAAAGACAGAAACAAAAACAAAACACTGAGCCGTAATCACAAATCACAAGTTTTGATAAATGTATATGCCCATGTAACCACCCCCAGCAATCAAGATATAGTTCCTTCACGTCCCTTTCCAGCTTATTTCCCTGCTTTGCCCCTAGGCAACCTCTGTTCTGCTCGGAAAAATCACGTTTTGTTAGGTTATAAAAATGGTTCTCAATAGGGATGGTTTCGTCCCCTTGGGAGACATTTCTGGTTGTCACACGGGGTGGTTCTACTAGCATCTCTTGAGTACAGGCCAATAATGCCACTGATAATATCCTACACTGCATAGGACAGCCTCCCACAAAAAGAACTATATGACCCACAGTGTCGAATGTGCTGAGAAACCCTATGTTACAGTGCACACCACCAGGATGATTGTCTCAGATGTCTGAAATCACACCCTGGGTGTCTGCAACATAAACAACTCTTATTTATGCTGGCAACACGGGTACTCAATGACGAAACTGCACATCTCTGAGTTGCAAGACCAGATGATAACCTTGTCTTGCCATCAATATGAGTAACCGATGGGCCCCAAACACTTACGTCAGCATCGAGGAAGTAGAGGGGTAGGATGACAAAACAGATTTGCCTTTGTACAGAGCCACAAAGACCTGGATTTGAATCCTGACCAGGCCACTCATCTTATGTGGCAGAGGGCACATTTCATGACCTCTCTGAGTCTTCAGAATGCCTCCAATTATAACATTTGATCCTTTTGTTGTGAGAATCAAATTAAGAAAACTCAGTTCAGCCCTGAGTTGGCCATGGCGGGTACTCTATCCCTATAGTTCTTGGATGCAGCAAACACTTCCTCTAAGCGCCCAGAACATTCTGCCGCTTAGCTCTTTGATCTGGACAGCACAGCCCCAGGCGCCAGGAAAGGATGCGCAAAAGGGGAGTGAAGAAATGCCTGAAAATGCCATACTTACCAACAGGGGAGATCCAGGAATCACCCAAAGCAACCCCGGCAAAGTTGCACTTGATGGTCCCTTGCTGAATGGCCTGAAAGAGGAAAAAAGAAATGGCCTCAGGCCAGGTGTGGTGACTCCCGCTGTAATCCCAACACTTTGGAAAGCTGAGGCAGGAGGATTGCTTGAGCCCAGGAGTTCAAGACCAGCCTGGGCAATGAAGTGAGATCCCAACTCTACAAAAAATTTAAAAATTAGCTGGGCATGGTGGCATGTGTCTTACAGTCCCAGCTACTCAGGATGCTGAGGTCAGAGGATCGCTTGACCCCAGCAGGTCGAGGCTAGCCTGGGCAACATGGCAAAACCCCATCTCTACAAAAAATACAAAAATTACCCAGGCATGGTGGTGCTCGCCTATAGTCCCAGTTACTTGGGAAGCTGAGGCAGGAGGATTGCTTGAGCCCAGGAGGCAGAGGTTACAGTAAGCCAAGATCATGCCACTGTACTCCAGCCTGGGCAACAGAGCAAAACCCTGTCTCTCAAAAAAAAAAAAAAATCTGAATATTTGAGACGAAAATTTACAGAAATGGAAAGTTGAAAACTTCTGATTGAAGAAAGCAGGCTGAAGACAGCATGTATAATATGATCTCATTCAGCTAAACAATTATTTATAAATGTGCACAAAAATAGAAAGCTATAAGGCTGGGCATGGTGGCTCATGCCTGCAATCCCAGCATTTTGGTAGGCCGATGTGGGCAGTTCACAAGGTCAGGAGATCGAGACCATCCTGGTCAACATGGTAAAACCCCATCTCTACTAAAAATACAAAATTAGCTGGGTATAGTGGCACATGCCTGTAATCCCAGTTACTGAGGAGGCTGAGGAAGGAGAATCACTTGAACCCAGGAGGCGGAGGTTGCAGTGAGCTGAGATTGTGCCACTGCACTCCAGCCTGACGACAGAGCAAGACTCTTTCTCAAAAAAAAAAAAAAAAGATACTCAGGTGCTAACTATAGTGACCTCCATCAGGTGGGAAATTGAAGCTTTCATTTTTAATTTATGCTTGCTATAGTTTCTAATATTCTATAGTGTACATATGCTGCTTCTGTACGTTTTTTTTAAAAAAATGAATAAATCCTTTTTTAAAAAAACCCTCATTTAAGCTCACTGATATTCAAACATAAGAGATAGAAGAAAATGTGAAAGTCTTTTACTTTGCCTCACTTGTGCCCTCACACTCACCAACCGACTGCCGTTAAGTGTGTCATGTATCTTTCCAACGTTTTTGGCTGCCGTCACAGCATGCATAGGTATCTCCACATATGGAACTGTTTTTGATTTACAGAGTATCGCATAGTGTTCCATAACTGAATACCCAAAGCACAGCTTTCCACATTCAGTAATGCAGCCCTCTGTATTCTTTCTTTTTTTCTTTCTCGTAGAGACAGGGGTCTCACTATGCTGTCCAGGCTGATCTCTTAACTCCTGATCTCAAGCAATCCTCCCACCTCAGCCTCCCAAAGTGCTGGGATACTTTCTTTTTTTTTTTTTTTTAGAAAGAGTCTCGTTCTGTCACCCAGACTAGAGTGCAGTGGTGCAATCTCAGCCCACTGCAACCTCCACCCCCTGGGTTCAAGCAATCCTCCTGCCTCAGCCTCCCTAGCAGCTGGGATTACAGGCATGTGCTACCACGCCCAGCTTATTTTTGTATGTTTAGTAGAGACAGGGTTTCATCATGTTGGCCAAGCTGGTCTCAAAGTCCTTACCTCAAGTGATCCACGAACCTCGGCCTCCCAAAGTGCTGAGATTACAAGCATGAGCCACCACACCCGGCTGGATCCATTCTTTATGATGGCTGCAAAGCATTTCATCTTGAAAACATGTACCTACTTTATTTAAGCAATCCTCTGCTGACAGCCATCCAGCTGTTTTCAGTTTACGAATATCATAAACAATGGCATAATAAACATTATCTGATGTGGGTAACACCCCCCATGGGCACCAAGGAAGGAGAACTGTCCAGACCCCAGGCACAATTAGTGCCTGAAGAATAACTTAGTTTATAGTGTTATTATTCAGCTATTTCCTTTATATAATCCTTTATATATAATCATATATTAGTTTATAGAATTAGTGCTTGAAGTATAACATTGCTTACATATATCTAGCTTATATAATCATACTTAATACTTATAGCTAGCATACTTAGTTCTATATGATCTTTCTATGTAATCATATAGGTATTGTAGTTGGAGCTGTACTGACACATTTAGTGCTGATTTATAGAATCCTTCCATATAACCACATAGTAGTTTGTAGTTGGAAGAATGCCTAGAGCAGTCACAGAACAGAAGCAGTACATGGGAAAACAGCCAGACCAGGACAAGAACCAAAGACCCAGGCGGTGGCGTCCCTGCCTGAAAGGGCATACGCTGTATGGCAGGCTTGGAGCAAGAGCCTCTCCTCTTGATAAAGGAGTTATAGTACCTTGCATCCAGTTCCTGGAGAAAGTAGGCCTCAGGCCTGAGATCCTGGAAATAACCGAGGGAGAAGAACCCCTCTGGTGTGACCAGTCACGGTGGCTGTACACCCCGTCAGTCTTTTCTCGCTTCTGTGCTAGCTCAAACCATCCTCCCATAAATATCTTAAGAGAAGAGCACAAGTCTGTCAGCTCCCACTGCATTGACTTACAGTATCCTTCTATTAGAAACCCTTTGAAGTCTCCAGCCCCCAGATAAGAAGTGTTGTGCACAACACCTGTTGCACAAAGCCCACCTCCTTGTCTCGGTGACCTAATGGGGGTGGCTCCCTTTTCTGTGCACGACCCTCTATTACTGCGCACAGCATGGCCCCCTACTGCGCATGGCCCACCTCTTTGCCCAAGTGACATAATGGGGTGGCCCCTTACTTGTGACTCATGTGATTATCTATGCCCTATTACTAAGCCTATAGATGATGACCTCACTCACGACCCTGCCCCCTGCTTGTACCTAATAAACACAGATGCTTCCAGGCATTTAGGGTCCCCGCTGATCTCCGGTCACAGGTGGCTTGGCCCCCTGAGTCCAGATGCTCTTCACCAGTTCTTCAGTGTCCTGTCTCTTTACTTCTCGGATCCTGCACCCTTAGCACAGCATAAGGGACACCCCATGACCCTGTGGGGCCCAACAGCCCTACACTCTGACATATACATATGTATTAAGTATTCCTATAGGACATTTATTGGGTCAAACAGCACATACATTTTAAAAATTGACAGATGTTGTCAAATTGCTCTTTTAAATTTACCAGTTTGTATTCCCATCAAAAGTGTAGGAGAGCACTTATTTCCCTGACTTCGTACCAAAACAGGGTGCTATCAGTGTTTTAGATATTTACAAATCTCATGGACTTGGCTTACTAACAAAAGTTGAAGATTTTTCTCATGTCCAAAGGCTGTTTATATTTCTTCTATAAATTGCTTGCCCATATTTGTCTTTGTCCATTTTTCTACTAGGACATTGTCTTTCCCAGACTGGAGTGCAGTGGCATGATCACAGCTCACTGAATCTTCAACTTCTTGAGATCAAGCAATCCTCTCGCTTCATCCTCCCAGGTAGCTGGGATTATAGCCAGGAGTCACTGTGCCCAGCTAATTTCTTTTTTTTTTTTTTTTTTTTTTGCAGAAACAGGGTCTCTCTATGTTGCCCAGGCTGGTCTGGAACTCCTGGCCACAGGCAGTACTCCTCCCTCAGCTTCCCAAAGTGCTGGGATTATAGGCGTGAACCACTGCACCCTGCCCTAATTTTGACTTTTATGTTTAGACTTGAATCTACCCAGAATTAATGTTTTATGCAAGGCAAGAGTACAACTTTTCTATTTTCCAAAGTGACAGACATTTGTCTCCATAACATTTATTGACATTCTATCCATGCCTCAATCATTTGGAATGTCATCTTATATTATATATGATTATATACACATATGATACAAATCTATGATACACACATATATATGTGTGTGTGTGTGTTTCTGGATTCTGTATCCTGTTGCAGTTCATCTCTGTCTGTTGCTATGTCAGTACCACATTCTTTTACTCACTCGTGCTTCATATCTTGTTCCAGATCTAGTAGGGCAATCTTCAGTCTTCTTTTAAAAACTTTTCGGTTACTACTACAGATTTAATCTTACTATGCACATACCTGGCCCTATGCAAAGTATATTTAATATCATGTGAGTATATAAAAGTAACATAATTGATTTTCTGTCCAAAACCATAACAACAAAGTTATTTTCCATTACCTTATAAAGTTCTAGACCAATGCCAGCTGCCATTTTTCCTCCATAGGACTCTGAGAAAATGTAGAATGGAACTGTCTAGCAAGAAAAGGAATTTACACAGAATTAATGATCTTGATTGCTTTTTGAGTCACACAAATTAATTTCAAATTTCTACTGCATGTAACGGCCAGAAAAAAACAAATCTGCTTTGTCTTCCTCCCCCACCACTCAATAGCTTCTTATTGCATCTGATTAGAATGCTCACTCCAGGGTCATTCTTTCAAGTTAAATATCGACTTTAGAGATGACAGAAACAAAATTCTACAACCCAATCTTGGGAATAAAAAGGTTTTCTCTGAAATCAGCTAGGCATTAAACTCCAGAGGAAGTTCACATTTGTGCTGACAGATGCAGAATTGCTATTGCCACCCCTTCACTTGGCTGTTCCTGAGTGTTTGCTTACCTGGAATTCTTTGTGGCAATCGAAGAAGGTCTTCAGGAGAACCATCATGTCTGAAGCCACCATAGCCAGGTCTTTGGCATATGCACCGCTACCGTTCACGTAACTGAACCCAGTGCCCACGGGATTATCCACAAATAGGAGACTGGCGGCCTGGAGCTATGTGCCACAGAGGAAAATGAAATGTTGCAATCAGCCATTTGGTCACCAATTATCTTTGGATCATTTTTTATTAGCTCAGCAAAACCACATGTGAGGATACCAGTGTGGTGATAATATCCTCGCTGCTAAAAGAGATTTTTTAAAAAGAAGGGACAGGAACATAGAAAAAAAAAAAAAAAAGAAAGGCCAAAAAAAAAAAAAAAAGAAAAGGAGAGGCAAGAAGGAAAAATTAACACACACGGGGATCAAATAATCTGGGCTGTTGCTTTTTACACAACACAAATGTACTGAATGTAATACGCTAGTGCAGACAGAAGCAGGCAGGGACAGTCTATGCACTAACTCGAAGCCAGGTACACTCAAGGTCTGAACACGCATCAGTGTTCTTGGAAATGAATCCCATTTCTACATTGGCCTGGCTTCCCTGTACACTGCAAGAACAGAATTTATTCCCATACCTTTTCCAAAGAGGTTGAGAGTTATAAAATTTACATATGAGAAGATGAAAAGATCCTTAATAATGACACAGTCCAGGCATGTCACTTGCTGATGAGGAAATTAAAGCCCAGAAAGAGCCCAGGATGTGTCCAAGGTCAAAATCGGACAGGCAGTGGCAGCATCAAGACTGGGACTGTGGTCTCCCCACTCATATGGCCTCTTTAGTTCTATGAGCAGGGGGCGGGGTGAGGGTGGAGGTAGGGCACGACTCTGCAACCACTCCTGGAAGTGAGACTTCTGTTGGAACCTAGTAGAGGAAAGGCCCAGGCCAGGAGGACAGTGTGTACAAAGACCCTGAGGCGAGAGTAGGAAGCACTTAAGGAAGACCAGAAAGCTTCGCTCCTGATGTGAGAGGGAGACTGGAGGAGGAGCACTGAGGAACTGGAGAACATTCATAGCAATAGGTGCAGCCAGGAGAGCTGCAGCACAGAGAGAGGAATGGCTGCAAGCCCTGAGCGGGACCCACGCTGTGCAGCAGCCCAGGGCAGGCAAGTAGTTCTGCCCACTGGCAGCCTGGGCGTTGGGGCTGAGCAGGTGGACAGTGGAACTGACCCAAGGCTGGGTTTGGCAGGGTTGCAAAGGGAGAAGATAAGGGAGCTGACCACAGAGGGGTGAGGGAAGGAAGAGACAGTAAGAATGAGGGGGAGGTGTGAGAAGGAGAGCAAGAGAGACATCGAAAGGGTAAGTGAAGATACAAGTAGGAGGAGAGGAGAGACAGAGAAGAGGACTGGAGGCCTGGCGTCTGAGACTGCAGAGATGGCCAGCGTGGGTAACGCATGTGTCTGCTGTAGTAAGTTTTCAAAGGCAGCTAGAGAGAGGGGTTGCCTTGGAGAAGGCGAGGCAGACTGGTGTAGGGTAAGCTGTTCTGAGAAATGGGAGAAGCTGGGCCAGAAAGGAGGCCTGTGGACAAGCGCCCGTGGCCTCAGTATCCACAGGAAGAGGAAAAGGGCGGGGAGGGATTGCTACATGTGTGGCCCCTCCCAGAGTCGGGCAGGGCCTCTGAGAGGCCACGGGGCAAGGTTTAGCTCAGGGCCATCCTCACGGTACCCAGGTGGTTTTCCGCGGTTTGAGATCACTGTCAAGGGGCCCAATTTCCTCAAAGTTTCCAAATCCAGTGCTGGAACCACCTGGACCACCCTGTGGAAGAGAGAAGAAACAAAAATTTTAGTCAAATCTTAGTCTTTACAATGAATGAGCATCTTTGCTATAGATGGTTTATGAGTTAGTGATGGCTGGGTCCATTTGCACAAATGACACAATTTCTCCAGTGAACCAGGGGCTTCCACATTAACAAAGCTCCCCTAGTAACTGCTGAGGTCTTTCTCTTTGAAAGGAGCAGAGCTGAGCTAAGAGGTCCTCAATGGAATGTTCCTGCCTCCTGATTTTCTTTTCTTTTCTTTTTTTAAGACAAGGTCTCACTTTGTCACCCAGGCTGGAGTACAGTGGTGCAATCTCGGCTCACTTGGAGCTTCTACCTCTGGAGTTCAAGTGATCCTCCTGCCTCAGCCCCGACCCCAAGTAGCTGGAACTACAGGCGCACGCCACCATACCCAGCCTGGCTAATTTTTGTGTTTTTTGTAGAGATGAGGGTTTCACCATGTTGCCCAGACTGTTCTTGAACTCCTGGGCTCAAGAAATCCTCCTGCCTCAGCCTCCCAAAGTGCTAGGATTACAGGTGTGAGCCACCACACCCAGCTGCCTCCTGATTTTCTGAGCTGAAGCCTTGCTGACCTGAAGGTGCTCCACCAGGACTAGACACTGGGCCTTGTGACTCTCCCCGCATCACCCTCTCCCCAGGAGATGGGAGACTCTTCAGAGTCCCTGTGGATTGATAAGGGACCCAGACTTAGGAGCAGTTTGATCAAGTAGATGCTCTGGATATAATGCAGCAAATTCCAAAGTCCCAGGACAGGGAGGGTTTGATACTATGAGCATCCATGGGAGAGGGAAAGGCAGGATTCTGAACTGCAGGTCGGTGCCGGGGGCGGTTCTGTGGGCTCTGAAGGCTTCAGAGAGAAAAGAAACTAAGAGGCAAATAGGACAGGTTGGGTGGGCACTCTAATTTAGACAGGAGGAGGCCCTTTGGGAGGTGGTCAGGGGAAAAGATGGTCAGTGCTTTTCTGGATAAATCCAGGGCCGATTGAGGTGGGGAGCTATGAGGAAGGCCTTGTCAGCTGAGGTGAGGGAAAGGGCTCAGGACCTAGAATGAAAGGATATGGCCTTTCTGTGCACTAGCAGGATGCGTAGGAAAAGGGATATGAAAAGACAAAAGGGAGGCCGGGCACAGTGGCTCAGGCCTGTAATCCCAGCACTTCACGAAGCCGAAGCAGGAAGATTGCCTGAGGTCTGGAGTTCGTGACCAGTCTGGCCAACATGGTGAAACCCCATCTCTACTAAAAACAGAAAATTAGTCAGGTGTGGTGGCATGCGCCTGTAGTCCCAGCTACTCGGTGGGGGGCTGAGGCAGAAGAATCACTTGAGCCTTGGCAAAAGGTGGAGGTTGCAGTGAGCTGAGAATCCAGCCTGGGCAACAGAGTGAGACTCTATCTCAAAAAATACAACACAACACAACACAGTACAATGCAGACTCCCTGCTGTGGCCCACAAAACTGCACATGGTCTCTCTCCAACTGCACTCTGTGCCCCTCTTCTTTCTCTCACTCTGCTGTAGCCACAAAGGCCCTCCTGCTCTGCCCTGAGTGTGCCAAGTTCACTCCTGCCTCAGTGCTCTTGCCTTGGCTGTTCCCTCTGCCCGGAACTCTTTTTCTCTCCGATGTTCTGGTGACTGCTTCCTTCTGGTCATGTAAATCAGCTGAGAGAAAGGTGCTCCAGGGAGGATTTACATGACCGGAAGGATTTCTCAAGCAGAGAGAAAGGCACTCCAGGGAATGCGGAAAGCTTGTTGGAAAGGCCTGGTGTGAGAAAGAGCTGAAGCACTAAAGGAAACCAGGGTGGATGCGGCAGAGAGGGCAGAGGGAAGCGGGGGAGAGTTTAAGCCAACCTCCCTTGAAAGTTGACTCTGATCAAAGGCTGTGAGCCAGGGAGCAGGTGATGACAGAGGAGAGCCCAAAGGAGAAGACTTGTTGAGTTGGTCACAGCTTCGAGCGACCAGGGAGCATTCTGAAAAGCTTTATGAAGAGTTCACAACTTTCTTGAAGCCAGCGTGGAGCTGGTTGTGGTACACAAGAGGTGTCTGGTGCAGTAAGAGGGGCATACCGTGAGGCTGGAGAGGGGACTGGAGACAGGAGGGGTGAGTGGTACCTGCCCAAGAAGAGGATGGAAGCAAGGCAGGCAAATATTTCTGACGTGGGTGGAAGAGGGAGTTGTGGTTTGAGGCATTAGATGGCGCCTCCCCTTTGTGGGGTGCCCAACCAGGCTACTTCCACTCCTTCATGTCTCAAGGAGGCCATCTCTCACTTGTGGGGCATTTACGAAGGGTGCCATAGCATCATCCCATGGGAAGGATGAGGAGGTAGGGCAGTGATGTGTCTCTTAAGGTACCTGCATGGAACTTGTGTTGGATGAAAAGCTAGGGAAGAGTCTCACCGCATTTATCATGAGATTCTGGCACATTCACTCGTAATCAGTATCTACGGAGCATCTGTGTGCCAGACACTGTCCTGCGTGCTGGCAGAGCGGCAGTGAGCAAGAACACGTGGGCCCTGCCGTTACTGAGAGCACATCCCAGCGTGCAGCAGGCAGACTTCGTACCACTCCACACGTTTCTTTTTCTTTTCTTCCTTTTTCTTCCCTCCCGTCACCAGGCTGGAGTGCAGTGGCATGATCATGGCTCACTGCTGCCCTAACCGCACAGGCTCAAGCGATCCTCCCATCTCACAGCCTCCCAAGTAGCTGGGACCACAGGCGTGCGTCACCACACCTGTCTAATTTTTAAATGATTTGTAGGGATGCTATCTCACTATGTTGCCCAGGCTGGTCTCAAACTCCTGAGCTACAGCAATCCTCCCACCCCGGCCTACCAAAGTGGTGGGATTACAGACGTGAGCAACCACGCCTGGCCTCCATGTGTGTTTCAATGTACACACAGAACAGGCATGTGCTATCTCATTGGGGCCTACAATCCACCCCCCTTCTCTGTAATCTCTCCATCCCCACCCACACCTAGCTCCACATGGAGGGCTTCAGGCAGCGGAGTAATTCCAACCCCGCGCTGGGGGCCAGCTCATTCTGATTTGCAAGAAGTTTAATTTTACCAACAGCCAGAGGCAACGACAGCAGCTCTGGAAATCTGGCTGCTGGTACTCCGGGCTGGGATAGGCAGCCCAGAAATAATTGCCTCTTTGAGTGCTTTATTGGAATGTGCACGTGCTTCCTGCTCTGTAGGGGCTGTTCTCTTCCTGGGCCGCTTCTTAACGTGAGGAATGAATTAGGCCTGTGAGGCTCTGCGGCTGCTTCAAGGAGAGGGTGGAGGGTGGGTTGGCCTCAGGGGAAGACCGTATCCAACCCCTTTCCTGCAAAACCACATTATACGGACAGGTGTTTGGAGAGCCATCTGCAATCTGTCTGTGGCAAGCACCAAAGCCTCACCACGTTATGGTTGTAAAGTTAACCCAAGGTCTCCCTCCACCCTTGCACTGCGCTGGAAGCGCCTCGCGGAAGTGCCTCACTGCGCCGCCTGAGAAGGGGTGACCCTGAGCCTCGGGCTCTGAGCTCTGAGGGCTGCTTTGCTCTAGACGTGCCCTCTCCCTGCTGCTGTCCTTTGCACAGGTTGCCTGCCCCTCCTTGCTCAGAGCAGGGAAACAGAATGCTAATGATGAGTCCAGGTTTCCCCGGGGGGTGGAACCAGCCAGGTAGATGGATTCCAGCGCCCCATCCTGGCTCTGGCTGCCAGACCTGCCACTGCACCAAGATGGCCGCCTCCCCTGCGGCTGTGGGCAGGAAGTGAGGGGAGTGAACCGGCAGAGAGCGGAAGGAAAGGGACCGAAATGAAGGAAGAGATTACATTTTTTTCTGCCCCAAATCTGGTGGGGTCTTCCCAAGGTCATTGAGACTGTCTCCCTGATTCCAGCACAGTCTGTGCCTCCCAGCCTCCTAGAGAGCCCAGCTCACACTCCCTGACTGGGTGGGCACCTGGTGCCCTTGGCGGGATAAGGGACTTCAACTCTACGCAATTATTTCAGCTCCATGATTCAGCCGAAATCCTCTGGGTTCAAGCTATTGACTATAATCTCTCTAAAATAATCGCCCTCCTTTGATTTAGGTTATAATGTGGTATTGAGGCACGCGACGGAATGGCTGTTAGGGACATAAGGACCTCCAGGCCTGGGAACCCTTGTGGATGCTGCTTGAAGCTCCAGTGCTCCTGCAGGCTCACAAAAGTGCTGTGCCATACCATTCCTCCCCACTCTTGGCCTGGAAAACTATTCATTCTTCAAAATCTCGATCAAAGATCACCTCTTTGGCCAGATGTGTTGGTTCGTACCTGTAATCCCAGCACTTTGGGAGGCGGAAGTGGGAGGACTGCTTGAGCCCAGGAGTTCCAGACCAGCCTGGGCAACAAAGTAAGACTCTGTCTCTACAACAAATTTAAATATTAGCCAGGTGTGGTGGCACATGCCTATAGTCTCAGCTACTTGGGAGGATCACTTGAGCCCAGGAGTTTGAGGCTGCAATGAGCCATGATCTTGCCATTGCACTCCAGCCTGGGTGACAGAGCAAGACCCTGTCTGAAAAAAACAAGATCACCTCTTCTCTGAAGCCTTTTCAGATCTGATCCCTTTTCAGGTCTAGCTGATTGCTCTCCTTTGAGTCAATACTTCATTCTGCAAATGGCCTGATATTTATTGAACAAGTTACTAATGATTATGGGACCTCATAAAATGGAAGTGATAGATCCCTCACAGGGTTAGCAAGGAGTTAAAGGTAACGTATCTTTAAAATTTTGTGTTGTAGGCCGGGTGCAGTGGCTCACGCTTGTAATCCCAGCACTTTGGGAGGCCAAGGCAGGTTGATCATGAGGTCAGGAGTTCGAGACCAGCCTGGCTAACATGGTGAAACCCCGTCTCTACTAAAAATACCAAAATTAGCCAGGCATGGTAGTGGGCGCCTGTAATCCCAGCTACTCAGGAGGCTGAGGTAGAGAATTGCTTGAACTCAGGAGGCAGAGGTTTCAGTGAACGGAGATCACACCACTGCATTCCAGCCTGGGTGACAGAGCAAGACTCTGTCTCAGGGAAAAAAAAAAACAAACTTTGTGTTGTACCTGGCACATGGTCAGGGGCTCAGAAAATGACAGTTTTTGGAGTGATAATGGCAGTGATCACACTTTTTCAGCCATCTGTTTACATATCTGTCACCTCTAATGGATTGTGGACTCTTCAGGACAAGGGCCACATTTGAGTCACTGCTGTAGGCATGGCACTCTGGCTGGCTCAGAGTGAGCACCCAATACAGAGTAACAAATGTCAGCATTATCATTAGGACACTTACAGTAATACTAACTGGCCTTTAATGAGGGTTTACCATATGCTGGCCACTGTTCCAACTAGTTTACCAAGATTATATCATTTCGTCTTCACAGCAATCCTATGAAGCCTTCTCATCCCCATTTTGCAGATGAATAAACTGCAGCTTATCAAGGCTAGACAATTTGCCTGAGGTCTCACTGTAAGAAGTAGGAGATGGAGGCAGTTCTTGAACCAGATCAGTCTGACTCCAGAGTTTTTGGCTATGCACCCAGCTCCACTGCCCATTGTGTTCTGTGCTATATCATAATCCTCAGGCCACCTGTCTCTATCCTCTGCTTGATAACAGGAATTGGGTTTGGTTTATTTCTGTATCCCCTAACCCCTGCACAGACCCTGTCACACAGTAGGCCACACAGTCAATGTTTCTTGGATAAGTACATGAGAAAAGGAGAGGGAGAAAGGAGATGGTCAAACGCAATCAAGAAGATAGTAGGGCTGGGTTGGGCAAGAGATGTTCGGTTTGGGAGAACCATGGGAGGTGAGGCCTCAAGTGGACAGGGAAGGGCCGTGGCCTGGCCCTGGGGCTCGCACTCCTTTCTCAGGACTCCTTGCCATTCCCATCATCCCAAGTGCAAATGCATTTGGAAGGGCATTTCCTTGGAAACAGACTGAAGCTCAGAAGATGTGGGCTGAAGGCTCAGGTGCCTCTCCAACCCGGCCGCCGCTGGCCCCCTTCTCAGGCAGCTCCTTCCCACTCCCAAGACTCCTGGCCTTATTTCAGGGAGACAACAGGGGATTTGCAGGATGCAAGTGAGCCAGCATTTGGGGGAAGAGGAAACAAGAGCAGACAGTAGTATCTCTGTGCATTAGGAGACTCGACGGTGGGGGTCAGGGAGTCGCTCCCCTTCCTGAGCTCAACATTCAGGGCCTGACCTGACTCAGGAGGCTTGTAGCTCGGGGGAGCCAGCCTTGGTGGAGGTAAATCTCTCCTGTGAGTGGGTGGGTGCGCTTCTGGCTCCCTGTCCCGTCAGCACCCTGGGGTGGGGCCTGCCCGCCAGCTGACCCCAGGACCTGGGTTGCAGGAACCCTTGCCAGCCACTCAGCCTGACATATTCAAGCCCAGCTGGTGCTAGAGGGAAAGGGAGATTTTAATTTATATTTCTCGGCTTGATTCAGAGTCTGGGCAGCTATTTTGACTGCTTCA
The DNA here is from genome assembly GCA_963573385.1 of Cacajao melanocephalus. Classification (NCBI taxonomy): domain Eukaryota; kingdom Metazoa; phylum Chordata; class Mammalia; order Primates; family Pitheciidae; genus Cacajao; species Cacajao melanocephalus. Next base: position 18,166 of record CAUYLG010067632.1, read on the forward strand.
CTGTAATATTCTTTAATCCTGAGTTTCTTTTTCTCATTATGGCTTGAAAATTAAAATCTCTCTGCCTTGGGCAAATGAAGGCTGAGTGAGAGAAGGCTGCTGCCACCACACATTCCTTATTTAAGTCAATTTGGAAACACCAAATGCTTTCTCTCAGGGCAGGTGACTGAGGGAAGAGGGCAGGGCAGAGTTTAGCCTCCTCCTTGCCACGTCCTGAGCATTAATCCTCCCATTATTCCTGCCGCCCTCGCTGACCTGGCCTAATCACAAACTTAATAACACCCTGCACTTGCAAAGCTCTTCTCCATGCATTATTTCCAGCAAGTCCTCACAACAGCCCTGCACAGAAGGAAAGCAGGTGTTCTTGTCCTCACTTTTATTAACAAGGAACGGAGGGCCCTGCACATTTTATAGTTGAGAGATGGTAGCCCCTGAGGTCCTTGAGGAGGTGCAGTGGGGTGGGGGTGGGGAAGTTGTAACCCCTCTTCTTCAAGTCCCTTTGCTTCCCAGAAGACAGCAGAGGCAGCACCCCTTCTTCTCATTGCTCCCAGAACACTGAATGGGAGAGCCACGCAGGAGCGGTGTGATCTAGGGCAGTTCCTGTCCACCCCCTGAGCCTCAACTCCTTTATGTTTATTATTTCCTTTTTTTTTTTTTTTTTTTTGAGATGGAGTCTTGCTCTGTCTCCCAGGAGTGCAATGGCGTGATCTTGGCTCACTGCAACCTCCTCCCGGGTTCAAGCGATTCCCCTGCCTCAGCCTCCTGAGTCGCTGGGATTATAGGCACCTGCCACCATTCCCAGCTAATTTTGTGTTTTTAATAGAGACAGGGTTTCACCATGTTGGCAGGCTGATCTTGAACTCCTGACCTCAGGTGATCTGCCCACCTTGGCCTCCCAAAGTGCTGGTATTACAGGCTTGAGCCACCTCACCTGGCCTATTTTATTTTTATTTTTTTGAGATGGAGTCTCACTCTCTCACCCAGGCTGGAGTCCAGTGGCGTGATCTTGGCTCACTGCAACCTCCACCTCCTGGGTTCAAGCGATTCTCCTGCCATGGCCTTCCAAGTAGCTGGGATCACAGGCGTGCACCACCCCACATGGCTAATTTTTGTATTTTTGGTAGAGACGGGGTTTTGCCATGTTAGTCAGGCTGGTCTTGAACTCCTGACCTCAAGAGATCCACCTGCCTCAGCCTCCGAAAGTGCTGAGATTGCAGGCATGAGCCACTGCGCCCAGCCAACTCCCTTACATTTAAAAAAGGGGTTGCCCTAAATTGTGCCTAATACCCTCTTGCCTTGCTTGTGCCCCGGCCCCAGGGAAGGGAGGGTGGCTATTCTCCACTGTGTTGCTTCATACCCATGTTTTCACTCTCTGTCCCTACCTGGCTGCTCCTCTTCCTGGGCCAGCACATCCAGCTGTCTTTGCCCTGCTCTCTTTCTCTTTGCAGAGCTCTTCCTCACTTGCTCACAGAGTCTCTGAGGGATATCCAGTCTACAGGGCGTTCCAGTGGAGTTCTAGAACATGCCCTCGGCCATGGGCTGGAGATGGTTTCTGGTGGGAGGTGGCTCTGGGGCAGCCTGAAAGCCATAGCTGCACACTGTTTTTACCAAGCTCATTCAGGAGGTACCTGGGAAGCTTCCAAAGCCTAAAACAGGTCCCCTTCCCTGAGGGACACAGGTTTGGAAATGAAGGCTGCCTCTGTCTCGAGCATTAGAAATTGCGACTTTCCTGTGGGCAAACAACAGCACCAGTCTTCTTAGGGACACAGGTCCAGGCAGAAAAGGAGCTCTTGTTCCACCTTTGCCCCACTCCCAGCTCCCTGGAGGACCCGGTAGTTTTCCACATTCTTTTACTCCCATTTGTGGGGCCCTGGAGCCTGGCCAGGTATCTCTCCATGGGAACCAGAACCCAAGGCATCGCAGGCCCCTAAATCTCTCCAACAACTGCATGTGGCTGTTCCTAGTGCAAAACGCCGGGCACACTCACCTTCCCCTCCTCGTTCTCCCTGGAGAGTGGGAGCTGAGGGCCTGACCGCTCTCTTCTTCACCACCCCAACCCCAGGGACCACAGGAGGAACTCCAAATCTAACCTGAGCCAGCAGGAGGGACGGCACAGGGGCCTCCTAAGGATGGTGCAGGTGGGAGCGAGAGCTGAGGTAGGGAGGAGGAAGGAATACTTCCGGGAGATAACAGATTTGAATTGCACCTCAAAACCCAAAAGGAGGATGCATTGTTGGGGCAGGGAAGATAAAAATAAGCAAAGTGGAGAGCCGAGGATTTGAATTTAGACAGATCTGGGTTCACATTTCAGCTCCATCTCAAGCTGTGAAATCTTAGGCAACTTCTGGAGTCCTCGGTTTCCTCCTCCACGCTCCACAATGGTGATTATTCCATCGTGTTGTTGCAGCATTCAATGAAATAATGTACATAAGAAACTTACCAGCCAGGTGCTGTGGCTCATGCCTGCAATCCCAACACTTTGGGAGGCCAAGGTGGGAGAATTGCTTGAGGCTAGGAGTTCAAGACCAGCCTGGCAACATTGCAAGACCCTACTGCCACTAAAAATTTAAAACTTAGCTGTGTGCAGTGTTAAATGCCTATGGTTCCAGCTACTTGGGAGGCTGAGGAGGCAGTTTGAGATTGCAGTGAGCTGTGATCGCACCACTGCACTCCACCCTGGGCAACGAGTGAGACTTTGCCTCAAAAGAAAGAAAGAGAGAGAGAGAGAGAGAAACTTACCAAGTTTTCTGGCATATATTAGGCACCCAGTAAATGGTTGCTATTATTGTTATCGCTACGTTGGTGATAGAGAGTCAAGAAGTGGGAACTGAAGAGCAGACTTTCTTGTTTGTAGAGACAGGCAACTACAGTGAGGAGGGGAAGAAACCCCCAAGCAGGGGTCTCTACCAGAAGCCATCTGTGATCACATGAGAGCCTAGCCTTACCACTCTGGTGCCGTCCTGTTGACTCAGATATAGGCTTTGATTTCCTTGGAGCGGCTCAGTTTACAACAGCAATAAGCAGCATCTTAGAAAATTAGAGTCACAGAGACTGGGCAGAGTCTCTCTCACTGTCAGATAAAGGGGCCCCTGTTCTGATTCCCATCAGTGACAAGGGATGACGCTCAGGCTGCCACTGAGCATGAGGGCCAGGCCAGAAGGAACAATGGTTGGGCAGGTGCCAAGGTCTTGGGAAAAAACTGAGGTCCCAAGAGAGGAACCAGAGCTGCCCCAGTGGGTACTGCCTTCCCTTTTGTGCCTCCCATTTTTTCTCCCAGCCCCAGTTTCTTTTTTTCTTTTCTTTTCTTTTTTTTTTTTTTTTTTTTTTTTTTGAGAAGGATTATTAATATGTCACCCAGGCTGGAGTGCGAGTGCAGTGGCACGATCTCAGCTCACTGCAACCTCTGCCTCCTGGGTTCAAGCAATTCTCCTGCCTCAGCCTCCTGAGTAGCTGGGATTACAGGCACGCACCACCACGCCCGGCTAATTTTTTTGTATTTTTAGTAGAGACAGGGTTTCACCATATTGGTCAGGGTGGTCTTGAACTCCCGACCTTGTGATCCACCCATCTTGGCCTCCCAAAGTGCTGGAATTACAGGCGTGAGCCACCACGCCCAGCCCCCAGTTTCTTTTCTTTTTTTTTCTTTTATAGAGATGGGATCTCACTACATTGCCCAGACTGGTCTTGAACTCCTGGCCTCAAGTAATCCCACCTCAGCCTCCCAAAGTGCTGGGATTACAGACATGACCCACCACAACTGCTTCTCCTGCTGGTGTCTAATCCCTCCAACCCCTGTCTCTGACAAGGAGGGTGGGACCAAGCTGAGACGTGTTAAGGGAGGTGGTGATAATACCAGACGGAAGTCTGTTCCCGGGGTGCTGGTTACAGTATTGGGCTTCCTCCTACATCACTAGGTCTGAGGAACTCATAAAAGATTGGAGGGCCAGGAAAACAGGGTAGCAGTCTTAAAATCCTGAGAAGTGAGAATTCACAGCTGTCGGCTTCACCTCATCCCACTTCTTCTTTTCTTCAACTCCAGTTCCCTGTTTCTTCTTTTTCTTCTCACTCTCTCTGTTCCATTCTCTTTTTTTCTGCCTCTTCCTCAGACTGGCTTTGAAAGTTTTCAGCTTCTGTTCCCAAACCCCCTCCACATACAGAAGAGTCTCTGTTTCTCTTGTCTCATTTGTGTCTCTGATTGCCTTACCCACAGAAGGGAACCTGACTTCTCTGATAGAGGCTTAAAAGAAAGCAAAGCCCCAGGGCTGGGGTAGCTCAGGCTCAGGGGACCATGGGGGCAAGGCCTGGGCCACATGGAAATGGAAGCGTAAGCCGGCTCATGACTGCATAAAGACTGCAGTATTGATTGGGCTCTGGTGACGCACCACTCAACAGAGGGGTCTGGGAGAGTGATGTCACTGTTGACCCTGGAGCTGCCACATCCCTGCCCTGAGACCTTTTCTTGCCTTGCTGGCTTCTTTCTGCCTCCCTTTATAGGGCAGGGCAAGGAAAGCAAGTTTCACCTTTGATGACATTTAGAACCACAATGTGGTTTACTTAAACCGAGAATTTCCTTCCCACATCCTCACCTCCTCCTCCTCCTCCTCTGCCTGTCTTGGGGTGGGGGGTATACTCACGTGCACGTGGGCATTCTCTGTCTCACACATGTGTGCACATTTCTTATATGTATGTACCGCTCACGTGCATGCACACACACACACACACACACACTCACACATACTCCCACCTGCCATCTGTTTCCGTCAGTCAGGGGATCACATAAACTGGGCCTCCAAACTGTGCAGGGGGACTGGAAGGGGCTGATTCTCCCTGAGGGGGACCTGAGGAAGAAGCCCTGTGTGCTCTTGTCTGCTGGCATCTCGATGCCACGTGCCTCTTGACTTCAAAGCCTGCACCCTTGAGCCCTAATAAGCCCAGCTTTTGGGTAGGCATGTGAGTCCTTGAGAAGGTGCACTTCCAATTTCATAATCGGAGGAAAACTGGGGTGGAATTGGGTTGTGGGTAGGGATGGTGGGGATATATAGAGGAAGACAATTTGGATAGGGCCAGACACTAGAAACTGACTCCAAGACAAATGTCATCATTGTCCCCTCTCTCACCCTCCCCCAAATTAGCTGTATCTTTCTTTCCCTCTACATTTTGAGAAGAGAGAAAGTCGAATCTCACTTGGTAACCAAGTCCCAGGAATCTAGCTTAAGCCGGGACAGAGGAAGAGTTCCCAACATGAGGCTGAATATTAATGCTATGTAAATCACATGCAAATGTATTGAAAGCAACAATAAATAGACAGTGGGTCTTGAAAAAGGAACAATTAGACTGAGGTGAAGGCAGTGGAGGAGCCACAGCCTAGTAACGGGGTGACTTCTGGAGTCTGGGTGCAGACTGTGGCCCACTCCTGTCCTCTAGACATCCTGGCCTATCTGTGGTTGGTAGACATGGTTTGTTTGGGCCATAAGCAACGAACCAACAAGTCCTTATCAAATGTGTACCCGTGGCGGAGGTGGATTTTCTCTGAAGCTGATGAAGCTTGGATGGCAGTGCTCCTCATTTATACGGGCCCCTTCCAAAACCTGCACTTAATTCATGTTCATAATCTTGCACTTTGTTCCTTAAAGAGGGCTCCCCAGGCCAGGCACGGTGGCTCACGCCTGTAATTCCAGCTTTTTGGGAGGCCAAGGCGGGCAGATCACCTGAGGTCAGGAGTTTGAGACCAGCGTGGCCACCATGGTGAAACCCCATCTCTACTAAAAATACAAAAAATTAGCCGGGTGTGGTGGTGGGCCCCTGTAATCCCAGCTACTTTGGAGGCTGAGACAGGAGAATCGCTTGAACCCAGGAGGTGGAGGTTGCAGTGAGCTGAGATCATGCCTCTGCACTCCAGCCTGGGTGACAAAGCAAGACTTCATCTCAAAAAACAAACAACAACAAAAAAAAAACAAACAAGAGGGCTCCCTAAATTGTACAAGCTTTGGGCCCCACAAAACCTGGGTTCACCTCTGCAGTGACGGGGATAATTATGTAAAATGCTGACATGCTGTCTGTTCTTGGTTTAATTAGCAACCTCCTTTAAAATAATCTCTGTCAGAGATGTGTCTGTGTGCACAGCCTTATGTGCCCCTTTGCCTAGGTGGAGGGGGACCCCATGGTTGCTCCTATCTCCAAGACACCACAGTTTTCTGCCTTGAGACTGGGGTAAGAAGAGGGGGAAAGAAACTGCTTTGTTTCCAAAGGGAATGTGGCTGAGAACCCAAGGAACAAGTACCTGATAATAGTAATAATACCTTACCTTTGTAAAGCCTTTAAGAGTTTCCAAAGGGAATGCGTCTTTGATCTTCACAATAACCCTGAAGCAGGAAGGAGAGATATGGAGATTTGTTACAGAGAAGTAAACTGAGGCTCAGAGAAGTCTCATTACAGTAATAATCGCTCAAAAGCACAAAGCTGTTGTATCAGCAGGAACAATCACATATGTTCACTCATTTAATCTGAACAACTCTGTGAGGTGGATATAACTATTATCCTCATTTTAGAAACAGGGAAACTCCACAGAGAGGCTAGGTCACTTGCACTAGCCAAACCAAAGAGTAGCCCAGCCAAGATCCGAACACAGTCTGGTGGCTGAGTCCTCACTCTCAGTGGGCACTTCACTCCAATACCTGTGCACAGTCATGGGCTAGACTTCAAGTCCTAACCTGTCCGACCCCTTTCTCGTCACCACTAAGCACTAACACATCCCTCTGAACCAGGAAATCAAAGCCTAGAGGGAGAGGCAGGAGATTGGTGGGAAGTCCAAGTAACTGACCGTAAGGACCAGGGTCTAGTCATGGAAATGGCCCCTCAGGACAGATGGGTACCAGTGTTCCTCCTGGACTGAGAGTGCAGGGCAGGAGGTGAGCCAGCAGGCACCAGCCCGCCAAGAGCCTGGGGAGACTTCTTAAAGAAGCTGAAATGTGTTGCTTTTCAGGAAGTAATGTTTAACCACTTCACCACACTCCTTACTTACAGGCAAGTAAACTGAGGCTTAGAGACATCTAATTACAATAATGTTAGCTCATGGTCAAGTGTGGTGGACCATGCCTATAATCCCAGCACTGTGGGAGGCTGAGGAGGGCAGATTACTTGAGGTCAGTTGTTTGAGACAAGCCGGACCAACACAGCGAAATCCCATCTCTACTAAAAACACAAAAATTAGGCAGGTGTGGTGGTGCACATCTGTAGTCCCAGCTACTCAGGAGACTGAGGCAGGAGAATCGCTTGAACCCAGGAGACGGAGGTTGTAGTGAGCCAAGATCGTGCCACTGCACTCCAGCCTGGGAGACAGAGGGAGACTGTCTCAAAAATATGTGATAATAATAATAATAATATCTCATGAGCACAAAGCTGTTGTATCAGCAAGGACAATCCCCACTTCCCAGACAAACAAGATCAAGATTATAGTCAGAGGTGTTTAGGGAGATTACCATGGCAACGAGGTAAAGGATGATGGACTAGGAGTAGGGTGGCGGCACTAGAAGGAGACCGGTTAGGAGATGGTGGCAGAAATCCAGGTGAGAAGAGATGAGGCCCCACACGAACCAAGGCAGTGGCTGTGAGGCTGTGGTGTAGAGGAGACGCTGCAGGGGAGAATGAATGAAGGGAGGACAGGGTGTCTTCTCCAATCGACACAGCCCACATGCCGGCCCCAGTGGAAGAGGCAGGGTGGGGTAGACAGTGGGAAGTGCTGGGGGAGGGGGCGGGCAATAAACACTTAGGCCTGCAGGATGAGCAACCCCTGGAAGCTGCCAGAGTTGCTAACATCCCATCTTCCTGCTCTCCCCAAGTCACGCCGGCCACTGTCACCAGGCTGTGTGTGGTGTGCGTGTGGTGGGGGGGCTGGGAGAAGGGAGAAGTGTCAGCCCTGGGCTCTGGGGCCACATCACAGGGAGGTGAGCTATGGGGAGCATCAGGGAAGCGTGATTTAGAGTCTCATTCCCACTGCCCTTCACTGCGCTGCAAGGACAGTTCAATGTAATATATAATTATCGCTGCCCCACAAGGCTGCACTGTACACAGAGCTCCCACCTTCCTCCGCTCCCTCGTGCCTGCCTTCAGACTATAAATCAGTTTTCAATCCTGAATGCTACCTGTAAATGTTCGAGCTCGGGATCCTCGTCTCATTCCTGTGTCCCTGGGGGGTGGTTCAGGCTGTGAGTCGCCAGCTTCCACCAGTCCTGACTCTGACATCCCAGTCCCTGATTGATGGTGGGAGGAGCAGCAGCAGAGAAACTGGAGTTGGCTCTAAGATCTCTGGATCCCTGGCTTGGGGAGAGGGGTGGGCGGCTCTAGATCTACCTGACTCAGCCAGGCCTGAACTGGACACTCCCCAGTGTACAGAACTGTGGACATGCTCCAGACCAATGGATGGGAAGGCATTGAAACTGACCCCTCCCCCAAAATGGCAGCTTCTTCCCAGCCCTGTCAGATATGCCAGAGCAGGCAGGTGGGCACATTTACTGGAGTGTCCAAAAGACAGTGCCCTCCCCATATGCTGATCTGGGGATGGAGAGGCACAGCCATGGCTTTCCCCTGAGCTGGGATGGGAAATCCTATGATGTACCTTTGAGGTGATAAAAGGACAAATCAAGAAAGAAATTTGCCAGGCACGGTGGCTCATGCCTATAATCCCAGCACCTTGGGAGGCCGAGACAGGCGGATTACCTGAGGTCAGGAGTTCAAGACCAGCCTGGCCAACATGGTGATACTCCGTCTCTACTAAAAATACAAAAAAAAATTAGACATGTGTAGTGGCACACACCTGTAGTCCTAGCTACTCGGGAGGCTGAGGCAGGAGAATTGCTTGAGCCTGGGAGATGGAGGTTGCAGTGAGCTGAAAGCACACCACTGCACTCCAGCCTGGGCAACAGAGGGAGACCTGCCTCAAAAAAAAAAAGGAAAAAAAAGAAAAGGAGTTCTTGGCTGGGCATGGTGGCTCATGCCTGTAATCCCAGCACTTTGGGAGGCTGAGGCAGGCAGATCACCTGAGATCAGGAGTTTGTGACCAGCCTGGCCAAGATGGTGAAACCCCATCTCTACTAAAAATACAAAAATTAGGCCAGGCACAGTGGCTCACACCTGTAATCCTAGCACTTTGGGAGGTCGAGGTGGGTGGATCACCAGAGGTCAGGAGTTCAAGACCAGCCTGGCCATCATGGTGAAACCCCATCTTAAAAATATATATATATATACATATATATATATATACAAAAATTAGCTGGGCGTGGTACCACGTGCCTGTAATCTCAGCTAATTGGGAGGCTGAGGCAGGAGAATCTCCTGAACTCAAGAGGAGGTTGCAGTGAGCTGAGATAGTGCCACTGCACTCCAGCCTGGTGACAGAGTGAGACTCTGTCTCAAAAAAAAAAACCCCCACAAAGAAGAAATAAATTATTATTTTTTTCTTTCTTCCTTTTTTTTTTTTTTGAGACAGTCACCCAGGCTGGAGTGCAGTGGCGCAAAGATGGCTCCCTGCAGCCTCAATTGCAAGTGTGTTATGTCACCACCATTTGCTGATCACCCCATCTGAAGAAGGTCCCCCCGGCCTGACCTATTACCTTCTATCTTAGTGCCCTATTTGTTCACTTTATATTAGTAATTATCATTTATAATTCTATATTGTCTGGTGTCTTCATTTTTCGTGGATTTTCTTTCACTCCTGGACTGGAATCTCTGTGAAGGCAGGGGCCATTGCCTAATCAACACTGTATTCCAGGTACTTAGCATCAAGCTTCACACATCATGATATTAAATACTCTTTGAATGAACTAAATGCATGGAGACAGGTGGGGTGGCTGCCAAAGAGAAAGTCTTCGAAGCTGAGGCTGACTCTGCCTACTCCCTGATGGCAGCCCCATTGGCAGATAGCAGCTGGGCAGATTCCTCCTCGCCTAGGAGACCAGGCTCCCCACCCCAGGGGAATTGAGAGGCCCCAGTCCCCTTCCTCTCCCTTGAGAAAACTCCAGCTGTGACTCTTCTTAGCTGTCCCTGGAGCTGCCTTCCGAGGACCAGGGGTTAACGGCCAGTGTTTACCACTTCCCACTCCCCGACAAGAGCCCCAGGTCGCTGGAAAGCTTGGCCCAGCCCAAACTGATGCCTTGCCTGGGCCAGGGACTCAACCTGGAGACTGCAAAGAGGGATGGAGGAGGAAGCTCCTCCACGAATTATAATATCCATGAAGTGAATGCAAATGAACTGAAAGCACCTTTTGAATAAGCAGCTTTTACTGAGGGAGCTGCTCTAATCCCTAAATGGCTTTGCTGACAGGGAGGAGCTTCCCGGCGATGGAAGGGGTGGGAAATGGAGACGCACTGTCTAGAACCAGCTCTGGGGCGCACTTGTCCCTGCACTTTTAGATTCAGGACACGCTCCTTGTGGCTAATGGAACTCAGAGATCTCTAACCTTGGCCTCCACATTCCACTCCCTGCTTCCGCCCCCAGAGTCTGCAGAGCCCGGCCTCTGTGTTGCCAGGACGCTGAGGCTGCTGGGTGCTGGGTCTCAGTGTTGAGTGGTGGCTCCAGTGATACAGCCCAGTGGCTCTCTGGTGACCACGTGAGACATTCCTGGGCCTGTGTGTAAGGTGTGTGGCCACGTGTGCCAGTGGGTTTGTGTCCATTTACACATCCCCTGGAAATAAGTGTCACTGTGTTTGTGCCTCTGTGTCTGTCCCCGCCCCCAGGTCTCCATCCGTCTGTATTCCGCCCCAGGTTGGGGGTGGGGGCTGGCCTCAGCTGGGGAGTCATGCTTTTTCAAGGACTAATGACTTATATCAGAATGATAATGAACTGATGACACAGGGAGGCCCTGGGCTCTGGAGAGAACCCAGAGAAGGAGCAATCGGGGACAGAGAGAAGGCTGGCAGGGTTTGGAGGCTAGAGGACTATGCCTCCCAGAAAGGCCAGCCAGCTCCGTTCAGCTTTCAGAGGGGGAAGAAGATGAACAGAGGAACCCGAGGGGATGTTGGAAACACGTTCTCCATTTCCCTTCCCTGTTGCGCCTGCCTTTTCCTGAACCTGCCATTCCCTGCTTTGCCGTTCCTCTTGCCCTCCCAAAGCATCCCCCTTGACTACGGGGCTGTGAGGCTAAGGCTGGCTATTCCCCTCTCCCCGTCTTCTCTACCCTGGCCCTGACCCAAAGCCAGGTCCTGCCCAGAGACGTAAGGGGAAGCTGCTCCTAGAATTCTGAATGGGCAGAGTCACATAGGTGGCCTGAGCAGGCCTTGCAGGTCTTGCAGCACCAGAAACTGGAAAGCTGCTCCTTGGGCATGGAGCTTGTCAAGGCTAATTGGCCTCAATATTCTTTCATAATAAGAGTAGGGCCAGGTGAATTGTCAGTGGGGAAAGGAGAGGAGAAATCAGAAGTTCATAGGACATCCACGCTAGGGACTTGGGAGATCACAAAAGCAGGAACTGTTCTCATTGGTCAGAGAAGGTAAGTGATACCCACCTCCCAGAGGTTTCAGAGAGATTTCAGACAGAGCCTGCAGCGTGCAGGGGGTTCCCCTCACTGGAAAAGCTCCTTCACCTGCTGCAGAGAGGCAGCCACCTCTTCCCCAGCTGAGGAGCTCCGGCCCCTTTAGAATAGCCTGGCATGCAGTGAATACTCAATAAATATCAGCTGTTGTGGATATTAGCATAATCTTCTGGTGGAAAGTCTCTGAGGGTGGTCCCTGCAGAGAGGGCTCAGCTTCTAGGACCGTGAGATTCAGAAGAAACAAGGGACAATGCAAAGCAAGCATGGTACCAAGATACCCAGCTTGAAGACCAAGGAGGCAGGCATGCAGGCCTCACTGTGGCTTCTCCTTCCCCTGCCCCAGTATCTCAGGGGCATCCTCCCTCTGGGGCTGGCAGGGAGTCCTCCCTCTGTCCCAGGCAGGCCCAGTGACCTTTTGCTCAAGTCTGCAAACATATTCTTGTCTAGTCTTGGAAATGAAATTGTGCTCAACATTTGTATAGGGCTTTTCCATCACCCAGCCCTTTACAGACATTAGCTAATTGAATGGAGGAGGGGCAGAGAGGAGCTGGCCTCTGCAGTCTCAGTTCGAAATATGGCCTATTTCCTCCCTATGTTTATGTCAGTTTCCATAACTGGTCTCTCTCAGTGGGAGAAAGGAAAGGAAGAAGACTAGAAAGAGAGAGGAAGGAAAAAAACATTTTCACGGAGTGCCCATAGTGTCAAAGATTTGAGGATTTCTTGGTGCAGCCACAGGCAGCCCCATGTTGGATTCCCCTAGGTCTGAGAGAGCTGCCCCAGACCTCTGGGAGAGCCGCCCTCCCACCCCGCTGCCTGTTATCCCTCATACCCACAAGGGACGGCATCACAGCTGCCCACCTCACAGGCGTGGGCTTCTTCACGAGACAGGCGCTGCACGTTCTCCTCCTTGATCCCGTCAGAGACTGGAAGGTGGAGACTCACTCTCTTTCCACTGCCTGGCTGCCCCCGGCTCACCCTGATCACATCAGCCTGCTGGGAGCCGATTGGAGAATCAGCAATTCTGGAGACCCCGCCAGGTCCAGCAGAGGAGGACCTGACCTCCCTGTACCTTAATTATCTGTCTCATAAAAAATAGGCAGTGAACTTCATAAAACCAATTAGGGTTACAGGGCCAGGTCGTGGGATCAAGCAGGAATTTAGCTCTGGTGACAGTGGCAGTCAACTCCAAGGACAGAGCAGTACGTGACAGCTCCCTCCTCTGAGGCCCAGCCCCAAAGGCCACCCAAACAAAGCTCCTGCAGCTGCAACAGAAGAGGCTGAGGGCAGACCCAAGGAAGGACTGGCTGGCTGGCAGGGGCAGGGAGCACTGGAGTGGTTTCTTCCTTTTGTGACTAGCAGCCCAGCAGAGCCTGAGTCCTCCCTCCACAGCCCTCTCTGGTTCCAGAAAACCTCAAGAGCTTCCCATCATGTTACCAAGGCAACTGCAGCACTGTAAGATTCACAGTGAGGATGGAGAGAGCACAGACTGACAGGAAGCCCAGACAGAACGCCAAGGTGGAGGCACACGTCTGAGATGAGCAGGGAGGCAGGGGCTTCAGGCCAGAGCAAACAGCCCCTGCCTTTCTGTTTGGGCTGTTCCAGGATCTGTTTTGCTGCAGGCTGTGAGTTTGTTATACACAGCCCAATCCCCTGTGGGTGAGAAAACAGCATCAAAGCTTCCTTCCCTGTCAGGTGGGGATGGAGTAGGGCAGAGGAGGGATCCTCCACAACTTCCCAGAATGACAGATGCTACAGCTCCTGGCCCAGCCCGTGAGCAAGGGTTCTCCTGCTTTCAAAGGCCAGTGGGACCCTCCTCCATCACCACCTGCTTGCTCTACACCGGTCCCCTTGGGAGGCAGTCTTGCCAAGGGATCAGCAGCGCAGGCTGCATTGGTTGGAATCAGAGGGAAGTGTGTTTGGCTCCTGGCTTGGTCATTTTCTAAGACTCCGTGACCTTGGTGAAGTCACTTCTTGCTCAAATTGTTTCCTTAGCTGAAAATGGGGATAATATGATGAATTCTTAGGATTTAATAATACCATATACGTCATGTGCTTGCACCAGGCCTGGCACTGGGTTGATTTTTTTTAAAGCTGTTTCAGAGTCTCTCTGAGCCTACTCTGGCTTGGGAGGCTGCCTGATTTAAAAAATAATAATAAATTAAAAAGAGAGAAAAAAAGCTGTTAAAGGCTGGGCACAGTGGCTCAGGCCTATAATGCCAGCATTTGGGGAGGCCAAGGTGGGAGGATCACTTGAGGTCTGGAGTTTGAGACCAGCCTGGGCAACATAGTGAGACCTCATCTCTTTTTAATTAAAAAAAAAAAAGCAGTTAAAATGTTACCATTGTTGGGCTGGGCGTGGTGGCTCATGCCTATAGTCTCAGCACTTTGGGAGGCTGAGGCATTCAGGAGTTCAAGACCAGCCCGACCAACATAGTGAAACCCCGTCTCTACTAAAAATACAAAAATTAGCCAGGCATGGTGTGGTGTGCCTGTAATCCCAGCTACTTGGGAGGTTGAGGTAAGAGAATCCCTTGAACCCAGGAGGCAGAGGTTGCAGTGAGCCAAGATCATGCCATTGTACTCCAGCCTGAGCAACAAGAGCAAAACTCTGTTTCAAAAAAAAAAAATTGATCGTCGTTATTACTATTCTAATTTTTATGATCATTGTATGTGCCTCTATTTACTCATCTGTAAGATAGAAATCATGATTAGACCTAATTAAATGAGTAGTTTGCAGATTCTATGAGAGAAACTACGTAAAACGCCTTGACCAGCTCATTAGCCATGGGAAGCCTCAATGAATAGGAGTGATCCCTACACTCCCCTCATTACCCTCACCCAGGCCTTCGGATGACCCACTGGGGAGCCACCGCCAACTGGCACAAACTCCCAGTTCCCTAAGTAGTAGGGGCCATGAAAATGAGGTTTCTGGAGCTACAGTAGGGGAAGCCATTCTTTTTTTTTTCTCCTTCCCTGCCCTCTGGGGAAGTCATTCCTTCCCCGCTCCTGCCAGGAAGGAGCCTTTGACCTCTGTGCTTCCTCATTTCTGTCTCAAGCCTGAGGTCCCCTGAACAGGCTGATGTCCAGCTAATGGCCAGCGTCCTGGAGAAAAGGAGGAAATGGTCATTTAGAATGGACAAAGTTTTGCCCCTATCCAGAGGGCCGGTGTCAGGCTTGGGGTGGAGGGACACACAGGGGAATGGATAAGCTCTGGTACCTCTTATAGGTGCCTAGGTTCCCCTTCTTCTGATGGCCCAGCTGAGACCTTATTTCAGCAAGGAGTTCTGAGATGTGACTGAGGAGAGTGGACTGCTCCCAAATCCTCACTGCCTTCTTCCCTGAAGATGCCAACACTCCTCCAGGCCCCGTCATGCTTTTGACCTTTGAGAGGGATGAAGAGGCTGATTTGTGAAGGACTTTGAACTGATACAGTTTCCTCATCCTTGGCCCTTTCCACAGATCTGCGCCTCACTGGTCCATTCCCACACTGGTTGCACAGGTGGATGTCTCAGGGGTCTGCAGTGTATGTCACGAGCTAAAGAATGGGCTAGAACCACAGCTGGGAGGATTTAGATGAAACCTCAGGGAAAACATCCTTGGTGAAAGAGCTGAGAGACACAAAGAAAAGGCTACAGGCTCATGCAATTTTCTTTCTTTTTTTTTTTTTTTTGAGATGGAGTTTTACTCTTGTTGCCCAGGCTGGAGTGAAATGACGCGATCTCGGCTCACCACAACCTCTGCCTCCCCAGTTCAAGCAATTCTCCTCCCTTAGCCTCCCGAGTACCTGGGATTACAGGCATGCACCACCACGCCCAACTAATTAGGTATTTTTAGTAGAGATGGGGTTTCTCCATGTTGGTCAGGCTGGTCTCGAACTCTCGATCTCAGGTGATCCACCCACCTCAGCCTCCCAAAGTGCTGAGATTACAGGCATGAGCCACTGCATCTGGTGGGCCCACGCAATTTTCTTCTCTTCAGATTTTCAATCAGAGAAGACCTCTTCCCTACTCTCTACTGCCCTAGAGTGCTCCAGAGCTAATGCTTCAGTAGCGCTGGGCTGGAGCTGAGGCTGGGTATCCATCTGTAACTGTCAGGACCCTTAGAGCATTTAAAGAGGGTAGGGCAACCCCACCACACCCCCAAGGCAACCCTGTGGCCCTGTGGGATGAGGTAGACTCCTGAAGCCTGGGAGTTTCTGCAGAGCCAGACTCTAGGTAGGGGTATCTAATCTTTTAGCTTCCCTGGGCTACATTGGAAGAAGAACTGTCTTGGGTTACACATAAAATACACTAACACGGGCCAGGTGTGGTGGCTCATGCCTGTAATCCCAGAACTTTGGGAGGCTGAGGAGGGCGGATCACAAGGTCAGAAGTTTGAGACCAGCCTGGCCAACATGGCGAAACCCCATCTCTACAAAAATACAAAAATCAGCTGACATGGTGTCTCAAGCCTGTAATCCCAGCTACTCGGGCAGCTAAGGGATGAGAATCGCTGGAACTGGGAGACAGGGAGGTTGCAGTGAGCGGAGATCGCACTACTGCACTCCAGCCTGAGACAGCGAGACTTCCTCTAAACAACAACGGAAACCCACTACCACTGATAGCTTTGAACTAAAAAAAAAAAAAAAAATCACAAAAGTATCTCATGTTTTAAGAAAGTTTACGAATTTGCATTGGGCTGTATTCAAAGCCATCCTGGGCCACATGTGCTCCTCAGGCCGTGGGTTGGATGAGTTTGCTCTAGGGGGAACAGATGACTTGGTGAAATGAAAAGGTCCAGATCTGAGGATGACTTTTGCATGTCCTCCCCCAGGACAAGTCCACTGACTCCAGACTTGGGCCTGTGCCCTCAGCTTTGCTGGCAATGCCTTTGTCTGCAGTCCAGAGGTCCCATCCTCCACACCAGCGACCACACCCAGGATTGCCCCCCATCTTTGGACAGAGAGAAGTTGGAGGTACTAGAAGCCAAAAAGCCAGTCTTTTTTTCTGGGGCTGTGTAAGCTGATACAGGCATCATACCCTTACCCCCCATCCCACTAAGCCAATACACACGCAGGCCTTCTTACTGGAACGAGAAACTCCTGAGTGCAAGAGGCTTTAGCGTGACAAGGTGGGGAGGAGGAAGCCCGAAGAAGACAACTGGGAAGAAAGTCCTACAGGTGTCAACTCCAGATAAGGAATGTGCTGCACCCCACCGACCAGCTCAGCGCTCCAGGCTCAGGCCCACCATCTCATGGGGCTGGAACAGTCACAGAGGACTGTGAGATCTGGGAGAAAGACAGAAAGCCATTTTTTTTTCATGTTGAAGAAGGTGGTGAGCAGGTCATGGGCAATAGCAACACAGATTAACCTAAGAAAAAATTCCGAACAAAATCGGGACATTCAGCTCTTCCAAGACAGTCAGCCCAGGGTGAGCTGCTGGGGGCTGGCAAAGGGTCAGGGGTTACAGTGTCCCCAGCCTGGGACCTAGCCAGCCTTGGCCATGGCCCCAGATGGAGACTTGCCCCACTTGCTGATCTCCCAGAGGCAGAAGCCAGATTCCTTCCAGCCCAGGGAGTCTCTGGACAAGTCATAAAAGTGTTTCCTCCAAGTCTCTAACTGGTCCTGGTAGAAAAAAAAATGTCCGTCCCTCTGTCAGTTTGAAGGTGAATGGGGCTGGGTGCCGTGACTTACACCTGTAATCCCAGCACTTTGGGAGGCTAAGGCAGGAGGATTGCTCGAGACTAGGAGTTCAAGACCACTTGGGCAACATAGACCCCATCTCTACAAATAAAAATGTAAAAATTAACCAGGTGTCGCAGCGCGTGTTTATAATCCTAGTTATTAGGGAGGCTAAGGTGAGGGGATGGCTTGAGCCCGGGAGTTTGAGGCTGCAGTGAGCCATGATCATGCCACTGCATTTCAGCCTGGGTGACACAGTGAGACATTATCTTGAAGGAAGGAAGGAAGGAAGGAAGGGAGGGAGGGAAGGAGGGAGGGAAAGAAAGAGAGAGAGGAAGAAAGAAAGAAAGAAAAAGAAAGAAAGAAAGAAACAGAGAGGTGGGGAGCAAGGGAGGGAGGAAAGAAAGAAAGAGAGGCTGGGGGGGAGGAAGGAAGAAAAGCTAAAGGGTCTGCCCATTCACCTTTTTCTTTTCTTTTTTTCTTTATTTCTTCTGTTGATTTGCATTTTTTCTTTTTAATACAAAGACAAGGTCTCAGCCAGGCACAGTGGCTCATGCCTGTAATCCCAGCACTTTGGGAGGCCCAGGTGGGCTGATCACGAGGTCAAGAGTTTGAGACCAGCCTGACCAACATGGTGAAACTCCATCTCTACTGAAAATACAAAAATTTGCCAGGTGTGGTGATGTGCGCCTGTAATCCCAGCTACTCAGGAGGCTAAGGCAGGAGAATTGCTTGAACCAGGAGGTAGGGGTTGCAGGTGAGCCGAGATTGCACCACTGCACTCCAGCCTGGGTGACAGAGTGAGACTCCATCTAAAAAGCTAGAGAGAGAGAGAGAGAGAGAGAGAGAGAGTCTCACTATGTTAACCAGGCTGGTCTTGAACTCCTGAGCTAAAGTGATCCTCCTGCCTTGGCCTTCCAAAGTGCTGGGATTACAGATGTGAGCCACTGCACCCAGCCCCACTCACCTTCAGACTGATGGATGGACAGACAAAATTTCTGATGTTCCTTGAGCCACGGCTAAGACATCAGCCCAGAATCCTCTACTCAGATGACTCAGGAGCGCCCCCTTCTGTCTGGTTTGGCTGAAACCACTGTGGGGGGCGGGGAGAAAGAATTATTAAGGTAGATTCTAACCACAATGCCCAAAGATAGCGGCTGCAGGAGCAGGCCCCACCAGAAGGGCCCTCACTTCAGGCTGCCCCCCTGATACTGCCACAGCCTGAATCAGAGCTGGACTTCCCCGGGGGGGATCAGGGACCAAGGAAGAGAATGTCTAGAGTGCAATCAACCTGGCAGCCCAGCCTCTGGGAACATGCCCAGAGCTCTGGAGGGCCGTCCAGCCTGCAGATGTCCCCAGCTTCAGGAGAAAAGTCATGGTCTGTGTAGCAAGGCCAGCCTCTTCCTCCGAGCCTAAGAAAGAAAAGGCTGAGACAGTCAATTGTCTCAGGGTTATGAGTGTGCTGTTGGGGGATCAGCCAGCCATGGGAAGCACAAGACGGGAGACGCTGCTTCTCCCCAGCAACTCCCCCTGGAGCCAATGGGACATGCTTCCCAAAGGACCTCCAGCTTCCTGTGTGCAGGTGCAGAAGAGCCCCGCAGACTCCTCAGGTGCTCAGTTCTAACACTCCATGACCTACGGGATTCCGCAGCTCACCCCCCGGAGCTGCCTTCTCTCCTGGACCATCGCTGCTCCCCTTTCCTAATTTATTCTTCAAAATTTTATTTGTTTATTTGCCATATAGAGTCCACATTGAATCTTCAGTCTGATTTAAATCCATCTTGCTGCATCCTAAACAGTGGCAGCTAGAAGAGAGGGAGGGGGAAAGCAAAGGGGATGCTGAGAAACTGAGGAGGAGAAAGACAAAACAAGGATAAGCAGAGAGGACTGAGGAAGACCCGAGCAAATATCTGAGAGGAGCCACCTGATCGGAGGAGAACAGCTTCGGCATTGTCCCTAGTCACTCTCCCTGTCAACATTTCATAGCTGCAAGCCCGCACTCACACTACATGTAGGCGTGGACACACACACATACACATGCACACCACGTACTTAGGCTGTGGGGAAGGCCTGGCTGTGTGTGGGGTTCCAGGGGGCAGTCCACCCCCACCTGCATAATTATCCCTCTTCCTCACATCTCCCCACCCACCAGCCTTCCAGCACTAGTTCTTTGTGCTTTCAAAGCAGCTCCCTCCCAGAATGCTACCTCCAGGAAGTGCTGAGCTGAGAGAATGGGGGAATGGAAGGAAGGCGAGCTAGTCCTCTTCCCCCCACAGCACTGCTCCATCAAACAGCACCCGCTCCTCCCCTCACCTCCATCTCTTTCATCACTGCCACTGACAGCTGCAAAAACAGCCCTCTCCACCCCGAGCAGCAGGCTGTGGGGATGTGCCCATGTATTTCCTATCTATTTCCCGGGGCAGGAGACAGCTAGGGACCGTGGTAGAGAAGCAGCATCATCCATGCCAATACCCTCTGCCTCCCTTCCCCCATATGTAAAGAAACAAAAGAGAATGCCCTCCAGCCAGGCCCTAGAACCAGTGTGCAGTCACCCCAACTTTCTAAAATCCCCGCCCAGGCTGCCCGCCGCCCTGTCCTCCCAAGATAGACTCTCTTTCTCAGACCTTGGAAAGTGCTGGGAGACAGTGATGGATTCGCCCACACACTAGCAACCTAATTCCATTAACTCCTATGTCCAAATAATTTCTTTAAATCACCAAGGATGAGACTGGCGAAGGGAAGGCAAGTCTGTGACATCAATCTCCAGCAGGGATTCCTCCTTCAAACCTGGCCAGGGCCAGGCAGGAAAAATACCTGGCATATTCTTCTGGGACAAAACTATGGAAATGAGACCCCAGCCCACGCCCACTCACCCCTGCCACCCACAGTGCCCCTTCTCACCTAAGTTCTTGTCCTCCCTTTCCCTTGGACAACACAGACAGAGGCTTTTCCACCCCTTCCTGGAGGCTTCAGGGCTTTGCCTGTTCCTTGGCAAGGTGGGGGCTGCCTCCTGGGGCATCCCCCGAGCAGCCAAGAGAGTATCTCCTGTGTGACCAGCACCCAGGGTGACCCAAAGGGCAGGGCATGAGCATAACTAAAAGCTAAGAGCTATACCCCAGTTACCATTCCTTCTCAAATTACCCTAATTACTGCCCTCATTTCACAAAGGAGGAAATGGAGACTTAGAGGGGCCAGTTGTACACAGCTAGCTGCTAGAAAGAGATGGATGTGAGTCAAGCGCAGGTCTTCCATCTCCAAAGTCTGCCTATAGGGAGATCACATCCTGGTAGGAAAGGGGGGCAGGAAGCAGGTGACATTTCAATTGCTTCGTGTTCCCATCTACCCTTGGCTCTGGAACACAAGTTCATCAGCTCAGACCTACTGTTCTAGCCCCGGCCCAGCTTACCCTGCCTGCTGCTAAGCCAGCCTCCAGCTGGGAGGTTTGTACATCTTGGGGATGGGCCAGGTGGGGCCTGGAAGGCAGAGGGGACAGAGAAGGGAAGAGCTGGCATTTTGACAGGGCCCCGGAGCAGGCGAGGAGAAGAGAGCTGGGCAGATGGGCCCGAACCGGCCATGTGGGGAGGCTGGGCCTTGGGAAAAGCGTGGGCATAATGGGGCCTGGCTGAAGCACGGCTTCGCCCAGTTGGCACTTCTCGCTTCCTCCATTCTCCCTATCGCTCTGAATTGTCTGCTTTAGATGTGATTCTTTCCAAATGGGCACCCTCCCCCTACAAAGAGACTGGCATGGGGAGAGATGCTTTGGACTGATTGCTGACATCGTAGACTTCTTCCAGTAGCAACAGCAGGCTGGGGAGCTGGCGGCCCAGACCACAACAGGAGCAGTTAGTGATGTTCTGTTCCAGCAGATTGGAGAGGGTTTCCCATGGCTCAGACCTGAGGCTGAGGAGCCCAAATGGAAAAAGCAGGAGACAGGAGGCCCCTGAGCTCTTGGACAAGCAGTGGGCTTGTTGGTGGCCTGGAATACATGTGTCCATATAGGCTTTCCCGTCCTAGAAGGACAAAAGTCAGCACTGTCCAGCCCTGTGGCTCTGATGACAGAAGTGGCTTAGTGTGGGTGTCCCCCATAGAGGTGCTCTACCTCTTCTAGGCCCTGAAAAGTTCCCATAAACAAGGGGAGAATGAGCAGGAACCAGTCACTGGCACTTGGTGGTTTCCATGTCTCTTCTGCTGTTTGCAATCTCCACCTCCTGGGCTCAAGTGATGCTCATGCTTCAGCTTCCCAAGTAGCTGGGACAACAGGTGTGTGCCACCACACCCAACTAATTTTTTTGTATTTTTTGTAGAAATGAGTTTTTGTCATGTTGCCCAGCCTGATCTAGAACTCCTGAGCAAAAGGGATCCACCCACCTCAGCCTCCCAAAGTGCTGGGATTAAGGGTACAAACCACTGCGCCCAACCTGTTTGTTTTTTCATTTTTTGTTTTTGAGACGGAGTCTAACTCTGCTGCCTAGCCTGGAGTGCAGTGGCGCAATCTTGGCTCACTGCATCCTCCCTCTTCTGGATTCAAGCAATTCTCCTGCCTCAGCCTCCCAAGTAGCTGAAATTTTAGACGTGCACTACCACGCCCAGCTAATTTTTGTATTTTTTGTAGAGACAGGGTTTTACTATGTTGGCCGGGCTGGTCTCAAACTCGTGGGTTCAAGTGATCTGCCTGCCTCGGCCTCCCAAATTGTTAGGGTTACAGGCGCAAGCCACTGCGCCCAGCCTGTTTGTTTTCTCTATAGTCCTTTTTAAAGCATGACTCCATGTCTCTCTGAAGCAGAAACTCACCTCCTCTCTCAAGTGTTTCACTGAGTAGGGGTGGAATGGGGTATCTTCCTTTCCAGAGTCTGGGAGAGCTGCAGTAGTTTTAGTCATCTAGTGGAACTCCCTTACTCAGTTCAGGCTGCTATAACAAAATACCGTAAACTAAGTGGCTTATAAACAACAGAAATTTCTTTCTTTCTTTCTTTCTTTCTTTCTTTCTTTCTTTCCTTTCTTTCTTTCTTTCTTTCCTTTCTTTCTTTCTTTCCTTTCTTTCTTTTCTTTCTTTCTTTCTTTCTTTCTTTCTTTCTTTCCTTTCTTTCCTTTCTTCCTTCCTTCCTTCCTTCCTTCCTTCCTTCCTTCCTTCTTTCTTTCTTTCTTTCTTTCTTTCTTTCTTTCTTTCTTTCTTTTTTTGAGGCAGAGTCTCACTCTGTGGCCCAGGCTGGAATGCAGTAGCACTATCTCAGCTCACTGCACCCTCCACCTCCCAGGTTCAAGCAATTCTCCTGCCTCAGCCTCCCGAGTAGCTGGGACTACAGGCATGCACCACCATCTCCGGCTAATTTTTGTATTTTTAGTAGAGACAGGGTTTCCCCATGTTGGCCAGGCTGGTCTTGAACTCCTAGCCTCAAGTGATCTGCCTGCCTCAGCCTCCCAAAGTGCTGGGACTACAGGCGTGAGCCACCGCACCTGGCCAGAAATTTATTTCTCACAGTTCTGGAGGCTGGAAATCCAAGTTCTGGGAGGGGCCTTCTTCTTCCTTCAGATGGCCAGCTTCTCATTGTATCCTCAGCTGGCTGCGCACAGAGAGAGGAGGCAAGCAAGGAGCAGCAAGCTCTCTCAGGACTCTGGTTTTAGAGAGCAGGTCTTGCTCTGTCACCCTGGCTGGAGTGCAGTAGCACAAATAGCTCACTGCAGCCTCCAACACCTGGCCTCAAGCCATCCTCCTGTGTCGGGCTCCTGAAATGCTGGGATTACAGGTGTAAGCCACCATGCCTAGCCCCATTCATGAATGCGGGCACTAATCTCATTCATGAAGGCTCCACCCTTATGACCTCATCTAATCCTCGTTACCTCCCAAAGTCCCCTCCTCCTAATATCATCACATTGAGGGGTAGGGTTTCAACACACGAATTTAGTGGTGGATACTCAGCCTGCAGCAGGGACCACACATCATGTCAAGAGAAGCAAGAGACAAATACTTTGAGACTGGCTTGATCCTTACACTATCATCTGGTTACTCTTAAATGAGGCTCTCCAGATGCTCCCTTTGCAGATCAAAGCCAAAGAACCCAGCTCATCAAGAGTGGCTGCGGAAGTTGCAGCCCACCAGTCTTAGCACTAAAGGATCCCTAGGTATCCTCTAGATTCCAGGCCAAAGGCCCTAAGCACCTATTTGGTGACAGACTGAAGTTTGTGGATTTTGAAATGGAAAGCAGCTGGTATGGGAGAGAATTCTTTGCACATAGAGGTGCTCGATAAATGCTGGATGCTGGGAGAGGAATACGCTCCAAAGGAAGCCAATGTTCTGTAATGTGAGGAGAGAAGAGGAGGCTGAGTAGGAATAGGGGATCTTGCTACTTCAGCCAAAGTGACCAGGGGGCCTACTCTGCACCCCTACCAAACTGGAGGTGGAAGGACAGGTTATCATTAGGTCAGATCAACCTCCTAAGCCAGCGTGAATTATTCTCAGCCACCACTGAGCCTACCTGGGCTCTGGTCTTGTCTAGACACTTCCTCTCCAGCTGAGGCTAGGAAGCAGGTGCAGTCACTCAGCCTCACTCTTCACAGCACTGCCATTAAGAACCCTGATTAGCAGAGCCCCATGCCGGGCTGCTAATGAGTTGAGGACATTAAGCATAAATGCTTTCCCAGATATGGGCTTGAGCAGTGCCCAGAAAGAAACAAATATTTTAATCTCAAAGAAAGAGAATGTAGGAGGGGAGGGGTTCCCCCTGCTTACTAGGCATCTGTTGTCCTCCCATCCTCCACCTGCCATACTTGCTGCCATTCTCAAGTCCCTGGAATTCCCTGTCCAGGGAGTGGGGTTCGGGGCAGGGGAGAAGAGATCCTCACTCACCCAGGCATGTGGGAATGGAAGAGATTCTCAAAGATTTAGAGGGAAGGGGATTTTGTGGACTGCCTTGACCTATAACCCTGATGGTCAAGAAGTCCTTGACATCGAATTTGGATGACTCTTGTGATAACTCAAGCCCACTTCCCTTGGTTGGGGAGTTGGGGGAAAGGACTAAAGATCAATGAGGGACCCCTTTTGACCCAAACTAGTTGCTCTAGGCTAGTGGTTCCCCCACTGTGGTTGGGACCAGCAGTATCAGCATCCGTATCAGCTGGAAACTTGCTAGAAATGTGAGTTCTCAGGCCTACCCCAGACCTACTGAATCAGCAACTCTGGGTGTGGCAGCAGGCAAACTTGTTTTTTTGTTTGTTTGTTTTTGAGACAGTCTCACTCTGTTGCCCAGGCTGAAGTGTAATGGCATGAACACAGCTCACTGCAGCCTCGACCTTCTGGGCTCAGCTGATCCTCCCACCTCAGCCTCCAGAGCAGCTGTGACCATAGGCACGCCTGGGTAATCTTTTGGTATTTTTAGTAGAGACAGGGTTTCGCCGTGTTGCCCAGGCTGGTCTCAAACTCCTGGGCTCAAGTGATCCACCCACCTTGGCTTCCCAAAGTGTTGGGAGCCACAGGTGTGAGCTACTGCACCCAGCCCAAACTTGTTTCAACAAGCCTTCTAGTGGTTCTTATCCACTTTCAAGTTTGAGAACCACTGCTCTTGGCTCTCCCTCTTGAACTGAAGGGGAAAGTCAAGAAAAGGAAGAATTATGAGGGATGCAACAAGCAGGCTCATCCAAAGGAAAAAAAGAAATTGGAACTTTCCCAGTGTGGAAATCTCTCTGATCCTCTGCGGCTGTAAATGTCAGAGCAGTGTTTAAGTGGCCCTGTGAGGAGGAGTCAGGGGAAAATAACCAAGCGTGACCTTTTGCATTTTGCCCAGAGCACGGAAGGATAATGGAGCAATCTTTTCAGGTCATTTATCTCCTGCTCAGTCCCAGCTTTTCTCAGCTACCTTTCCCTCCAGCTAGGGCCAGCCCTCCCCTCGTTCTCCACCAGCCCTTAGGCCAGCTCCGCCATACCCCTCGCATCTTTCCCCATCCTCCATCAAATGAGAACCGGTTCAAACCGTTTCTTTTTTCTTTTCTTTTTTTTTTTGAGACGGAGTCTTGCTCTGTCACCCAGGCTGGAGTACAGTGGCGCTATCTCAGCTCACTGCAACCTCTGCCTCCCTGGTTCAAGCTGTTCTCCTGCCTCAGCCTCCCAAGTAGCTGGGATTACAGGCACATGCTCCCACGCCTGGCTAATTTTTGTATTTTCTTTTTTTGATTCAGGGGGTGGTGGAGCACAATGGTGTGATCTTGGCTCACTGCAACCTCCGCCTCCTGGGTTCAAATGATTCTCCTGCCTCAGCCTCCCGAGTAGCTGGATTACAGGCATGAGCCACCATACCCAGCTAATTTTGTATTTTTATTAAAGTTGGGGTTTCACCATGTTGGTCAGGCTGGCCTTGAACTCCCAACCTCAAGTGATCTGGCCTCCCTGTAAGTACTGGGATTACAGGCGTGAGCCACCGCACCTGGCCAATTTTTGTATTTTTAGTAGATTCAGGGTTTCACTATGTCTGACCTCAGGTGATCCACCTGCCTTGCCCTCCCTAAGTGCTAGGATTACAGGCATGAGTCACCGCGCCCAGGCTCAAACTGTTTCCTAAGCAGACCAGCATGGAGTGAAGCCCTACTCCATAAAGAATAAGAGGGCAAAAAAACCCACTATAACCTGTAATGGGGCAGCCTCTCTTCATACCCTCCCCTCTTTCTTAACAGGCCATACCCGCTATGGTGCCTCCATACAGAGTGAAGCCACTCTTTCCTTGGCCTTTTACACAACACCTGAATTCACACTTGCAAAGAAAGAAAAGGACAAAATCTAGGCTCCTAACCAATCCATATGTTTCCCGAGGGCCAATCCTCCTCTACAGCTTATCCTCCTATATCTGCCGTACTGGATAACTAACACACTAGATGCCTATGAATATTTCATAAATTGAACTCAAGGGAGCTCCTAGAAGCAAGAAACAAAACAGTCTGTTTCCAAATTGGACCCACAACAGGGATCAATACATGGGTCCTCCTGAAATGACTAAGGAAGAAGCAGCCTTCTGCTGCCCGTGCACTGCTGTCCTCAGATGTTCATTCGCTCCACAAGCATGTGTAGCACGCTTGCTATATGTGGACCCTAGATCATATGTTCTAGTGGGAAAAACACATATAAAGTAAGTAAACATATAATATTTCAGGTGATGTTCATTGCCTCAGAGAAAAACAAAAGACGGTAAGGGGGCTGGGGATGGTGGGAATGGGGTCCAAGAAAAGCCTCTTTGAGTGGGTGGCATTTGAGCAGGATCCGAAAGGAAGCGAAGGAGCCACATTTGCAGCTATCTGGGGGAAGAATGTTCCAGGCAGAGGATATAGCAGCTGCAAAAGCTCTGAGGTGGGGTATTTTGCAAGGCATGGAGTGGAGTGAGTGAGGCTGGAGTGGGGAAGTGAGGGTGAAAGAAGTAGGATATGGGATCAGGGAGAAATCGGTGCTCAAATTATGCAGGGCCTTGTAGACCATGGTAAGGATTTTAGATTTCTTTCTGATTAAGACAGGAGGTCATTAGAAGGTTCTACACAGAAAAGTGGTACGTTCTGATTTAACAGGACTACTCTGGCTGCTGTGTTTAGAACAACCTGTAGGGGGCAGAGCAGAAATGGGAAAGTCGCTTAGGAGACCATGGCAGAGCCAGGAATTTTTCCCCCAAATTCATCCTTTCCTTCCACATTTTAGCTGGGGTCATGGCTGCTCAGAAAAAGAACTACATTTCCCAAACTCCCTTGCAACTAAGCACAGCCACGTGACAAAATGCCAGCAAAAGGGACGTGAGAAGATAACTGCAACTCTCAGGTCATGTTCTTGAGGGCTCAGCACAGCTAGACACATTGTGCTATTTCTTTGTGCTATTTTTTTCCCCAACTTTATTGAGGTATAATTGACAAATAAAAATTGTATATAGTATTTAAGCTGTACAATGTAATGTTTTGGTATCTGTATGCATTGTGAAATGATTACCACAATCAAACTAATGAACACATCCATCGCATCACCTCATGTAGTTACTTTTTTTTTCTTTTTGAGACAGAATTTTGCTCTTGTTGCCCAGGCTGGAGTGCAGTGGCACCATCTCGGCTCACTGCAACCTCCACCTCCCAGGTTCAAGCAATTCTCCTGCCTCAGCCTCCCAAGTAGCTGGGATTATAGGCATGTGCCACTAGGTCCAGCTAATTTTTTGTTTTTAGTAGAGACGGGGTTTCTCCATGTTGGTCAGGCTGGTCTCGAACTCCAGACCTCAAGTGATCCACCTGCCTCGGCCTCCCAAAGTGCTGGGATTACAGACATGAGCCATCGTGCCTGGCAGGTTCATGTTCTTAAAGGAATGGGCCTGCCCCCACTTCTTTCTTCTTCCCTTTCCACGGGTTACAATCTCATGAGTGTGACAGTGGCAGCTGGAGACGCCACCTTAAGCCACAAGATGGAAGTTCCCTGTTAAGGATGACAAAGCAACAAGCCATGAGGAGCCAGGGTCATTGACATTGTGTGGTGACTATGTTAACCCTGGGCTACTCCTGCACAGGTTCATACGTGAGAAAGAAGCAAGCTTCTATCTTGTGTACAACTCTGTATTTGGGGGACAGTAATATCGCAGTCTCGTCTATATTGTACCTAATTCTTTTTTTTTTTTTTGAGACAGAATCTCGTTCTGTTGCCAAGGCTGTTGTGATCTTGGTTCACTGCAACCTCTGCCTTCTGGGTTCAACCGAGTCTCGTGTCTCAGCCTTCCAAGCACCTGGGATCACAGGCGTGTGTCACCACGCCTAAGTTTTGTATTTTTTTAGTAGAGATGGGGTTTTTTCATGTTGCCCAAGCTAGTCCTCAACTCCTGGCCCCAAGTGATCTGCCTACCTTGGCTGTAATTATAGGTGTGAGCCACCACGATGGTCTTTGTTATACCTAATTCAAAGTCTATTGTAATTTCCCAGGCAAGCAATGACAGTGGGTGGCTTTGATGAGGGTGTTAGTGGTGTAACTGGGGATAAGTGACCAGATTCTGGAGATAATTTAAAGGGTAGAACTTGACAGCATTTCCTGAGGGATTGGATAAGGGGACATGAAAAGAAGAAAGAACCAGGAATGACTCCAAGACTGGAGCTCTAGTAGAGCAGATTTGCATTGATTGCCCTGGGGAAGACTCAGGGACCACTGAGTTTGAGATGACTACGAGAGAGACTCACATGGGGATGGCAAGTCGCCGCTGGGTATGACCAGGACCGGAGGCATCCAGAGATGGGGAGGTGAGGAGCCAGCCAAGGAGATGATGGAGAACTGGGTGTGTCACGTGGCTGTGCTTAGTTGCAAGGGAGTTTGGGAAATGTAGTTCTTTTTCTGAGCAGCCATGACCCCAGCTAAAATGTGGAAGGAAAGGATGAATTTGGGGTAAAAATTCCTGGCTCTGCCATAGCTGGTTTTGAAGTCCAGAGATAGATGGCGTTCGTTAGGGAGTTGAGGATGGATGAAGAAGAACAGAGGTGTAAGGATGGCCCGGAGGCATCCAGAGATGGGGAGGTGAGGAGCCAGCCAAGGAGATGATGGAGACCTGGGTGTGTCATGGAGGCCAAAGGAAGAGTGTTTTATGAAAAAACAAGTGACCAACCATATCACATGCCACTGCTAGGATGAGTAAAACGGGGACTCAGAAATGACAACTGAAATTAGCAACATGGAAATTACTGGTGACATTGACAAGAGAATTTGTCTTGGAGCACTGAGGACAAGCAGGAATGGGAAGAGACAAAGTGGAGACAAATATAGATGATTCTGAATTCCTGACAGGTAGAAATTATTAAAGGGATCTAATTTCCACCCTTCCTATCATAGTTCTAAGCCTTCTAAAGGACATAAGGGCACCCAGCAACTCAATCTATCCAGCTTCCCTTCCACATGGGTCTGAAGGGCTCTGCAGTCTCTCCTCTCCCAAATTCACCCTGCTGCTGGGAGCCCCCGGCCTGCCTGCAGCCCTGCCTCTGTCCTACTGACTCCCAAGGCCGCTCTCAAGGACTGCCTTGGCAGGCTAGGCAGCCAGGCCTGACTCTCCTGGATCATAATTAGTGCTGCTGCTAACGATGTTTGGCCTCTGTGGAATAGCAACCTGGGAAGTTCTGATACTTCCAATTTTCCCCCTCGGTGCTTTCCCAGATGCAATTTCCCAGCCAGTGCCGTGTGATCTCCAGTCCTGCCTCCTTGCCAGGGAGAATTAAGCCTGTGCCTTAGATGCCACTCCAGAGGGCCTAATCAGTTAGCTAAAACCATCTCCTGGCCACTATCATGGCATTATCGTATTAACACAGGCACTGGCTTTGGGGGAGGCAGGGGGCTGCTATGAGGAAGAGGTGGAAGAACCAGGCCAGCCCCACACAGCATACAATGAGCGTTGCTAATCAGAAAACTGATGATTAGAGAGAAAGGAGCCTCCCAGATGAGCCCTGGAGTTTTCAGTGGAGATGCAGCTCAACCATCTCCTCTTTCCTGATGAGGAGCCCACGTAGTGCTCCTTTCTCCAAGCTGGGAGGGTCTCTGCAGCCAGAATACTGGACACTGCCCCATGGCCTGGTGTCCTGGGGCTGGGGCCGGGCCTGGTCAAGTCTTGGGCTCAGCTCTTCTCCGCCACAGCAGCCCCAAGTCCTGGGCTCTTGCTTGAAAGTGCTAGCTCATAGGAGTGTCCTGATCTCCCAGGTCCGGAGACCTTACTTCATTGCTCTAATGGGCCTCCAGCTCTCTGGGGCAGGGTGCTGTGGTGGGCCCTATGTCTCAGGGTCTTGAAGGAGAGGCCAGAGGGTTGCCTTGGTTTAAGGGCACTGGGGTTATCTGGACCTTGGCTTCTGCTACATGGGATAAAGATGAAAAATCAGCATTTCTAAGGTACCTGCTACATGGAAGGTCCAAGGTAAGATCTTTTTATTGTTGTTGTTGTTTTAGTAAAATATACGTAACATAGGCCAGGCACGGTGGCTCATGGCTGTAATCCTGGCACTTTGGGAGGCCAAGGCAGGTGGATCACCTGAGGTCAGGAGTTCAAAACCAGCCTGGTCAACATGGTGAAACCATCTCTAATAAAATACAAAAATTAGAAGGGTGTGGTGGTGGGCACCTGTAATCCCAGCTACTCGGGAGGCTGAGGCAGGAGAATTGTTGGAGCCTGGGAGACCAAGGCTGCAGTGAGCTGAGACTGTGTCAGGAGGCTGAGGCAGGAGAATCACTGGAACCCAGGAGATGGAGGTTGCAGTGAGCCAAGACTGTGCTTCTGCACTACAGGCTGGGTGACAGAGCGAGACTCCCTCTCAAAAAATATATATATATATAATAACATAACACCAACCATTTTAGCCGTTTTAAAGTGTCCAGTTTTGTGAATTAGGCACACTCAAAGTATTATACAACCATCACCACCATCCCACTCTGGAACTTCATCTTCTCCAACTGAAACTCCATACCCATTAAGCACCAACTCCCTGCAATGCAGGATCTTGCATATCTATCTCTTGCGATTTTTGTTGTGAGGTAGGAGCTATTCCCCTATCATTTTTTTTTTTTTTGAAACAAAGTCTTGCTATATCACCCAGGCTGGTCTTGAACTCCTGAGCTCAAGTGATCCTCCTGCCTCAGCCTCATGAGTAGCTGGGAACACAGGTGTGTACCACCATGCCTGGCTCCCAGTTTTTAAAGACAAGGACACTGAGGGGCAGACAGGAAAAGCAGAACTGGCTTTCCCAAGGACAAACAGTCAGGAAGAGGACTTGAATCCTGATCTGCCTAATTCTCAAGCTCTCTGTGGTTTCCCATCCTCAGCTGACCAAGATTTAGGGCCATTATGGAAATGGCATCATCGAGTGATGTCACTGATGATTAGTAATTTCATACGTGATGTCACACACTGAACTGTGGCCTGAAGTAGGAAGACTTCTAGACAGCATGGCTGGTGCTCAGGAAAGCTTCCCAAAGCAAGGCCAGGCACTGTTAGTCTTTGGCCCACCTCAGAGCATTCAGAAAGTGAGGATCCCCTCACATTCTCCTTTAAATTGATGCCTTGCTCCAAAGTTGGCTTTGCTCATTCGAAGGCAGTAGGCTCAAGGACTTGACACCACTCAAAGGCTCACCCTCTGTGGAATAGTGAAAGGAGGATGGGCTAGGGGGGCAGACAGGCTTGGGTTTGAATCCTGACTCTGCCACTGTGTAACCATTTGTGGCGGACTCTTAGGGGAAAAGAGATCCTTTGAGTTAGCTCAGGCATAGAAGTTTAGTATAAAAATACATATGGAACCACTGTGGCCTCTCAGGAAACCCCAGGGGCAGGTGCTGAAGCTGAGGAGGAGTCTGAATTCAAGACTCCTCAGGGGCTCTTGAGGGGTGAAGAGGTCACAGCTCTTCCTTCACAGGCTCTGCCTGCCCTCAGTGTGATTTCACCACACTGGGAGCTTCTGTGTCTCTTCCAGGCTCTGCTCCCTCTTGGGAGCTCTGATTCAGGTTGAGGTTACTAAGAGGGAATTCTATTGGCCAGCTGTCTTTCTGCACCAGGCAATAAGTCAGAGGGACTGGCTAGCCCGTGGACCAACGGGACTAAGGTTAGAACCGCCCTCTGGTCTAATCCCCTAGGGCAGAAGAGGCAGGGGTAGATAAGCGGTGATTTAAACAACCGGTGTAGGGGTGATGTCATACGGTATATAATGAGGCCTCCTGCAAAGTCTTGGCCAGTACAAAGTCCCTTAGAAGAGGTTGTAGGGTGGGTAGGTAAACAGGACTAATACACATATTGTATATCTTTAGGCAAGTTTCTTAACCTCTCTGGGCCCGTTGTTTCCTCTTCCATACAAATGGCACAGTAACACCTACCTCATAGGGTTTTTATAAAGATTAAAAGCCCAGAAAAAGATGAAAGGGGACAACAAAAGTCTCAAAGTCCCTGGCACACAGTAGTTGCTTGATAAACATTGGTTTCCCTTTCCCTCCCTTCCGTAGGAAAGACCGTAATTTGTTCTCTCTTGTTCCCTTTGTTCTTCCTTTGTTCTCTATTAATACATTTTGTTCTCTGTGGCAGAACAAAATGCCACAGAGAACACTGGCCACAGGGAACATTGGCCTTCTAGCCAAGCACCTAGTAGAAGAGGAAGATGGAGTCCCCTCTCTTATAATCCTGAAGAACCAGCATTGCTAGCTAACCGTCTTCAACAGCCTTTGACAGGACAAATGATGGGGAGTAAAGAGGGCGCCTATGTCAAAAGGAAGATAAATGTGCCCCATGCTTAGGAAGACACTATGATGGAATGCCTGGACAAAGCAGCATTTTTCTTTGAAATGCTGTGAGATAATAAAAATGAAAATAGGTCTTGCCAACTCGAGGGCCTAGGGCAGAAGAATTATTTCTCAGTGGTTACTCCATGCTCAAAGGAGTTGTCCTAGTCCTCATTCAATCATTGACTCAGCAAATATTTATAAAATGTCTACTTTGTGGCTGTCTCTGCTTTCATAGAACTTACAGTCTCACCAGCGAGAGATAATAATCAAATAATCCTACTAATGAATATACAAATACAAACCAAGATGAGTGTTACAAAAGAAGGGGGCATGATTCTATGAGAACTTTTAGAATCTGACCTAGACTGGGGAACCAGACCATGTTAAAGATTTGGACCTTTATCTTGAGAGCAATAGGAGGTTGTTGAAGGGTTTAAACAAGGTTTTGGCATAATCAGATTTGCATTTTGAATTGCTCTGGTTACAATGAGGAGAACAGATTGAAGGAGGCCTGTTGTGGTAATGCAGCAAGAGATAATGGTATCTTGCTTTGGTAGTGGTGATGGTGGTAGAGACAGAGAGAAGTTATGGATTAAAGAGATGTTTAGGAAATAGCAGCATTGGCCAGGCACGGTGTCTCATGCCTATAATCCCAGCACTTTAAAAGGCTGGGGTGGGCAGATCACTTGAGGTTAGGAGTTTGAGACCAGCCTGGCCAACATGGTGAAACCCCATCTCTACTAAAAATACAAAAATTAGCAGGGCATGGTGGTGCATGCCTGTCATCCCAGCTACTCAGGAGGCTAAGGCAGGAGAATCACTTGAACCCGGGACGCAGAGGTTGCAATGAGCCAAGATCACACCACTGCACTCCAGCCTGGGCAACAAAGCGAGACTCTGTCTCAAAAAACAAAAAAGAAAGAAAGAGGAAGGAAGGAAGGAAGAAAGGAAGGAAGAAGGGAGGGAGGGAAGGGAAATAACAGCATTTACAGGACTTAATGATTGATTAGATATGGGATGAGGAGGAACATAGTGACAAGGATTTGGGCTTATATAAATGGATGGAAGACCAGAAGTAAAGTCTTAGACATATTGTGTTTGAGACACCCAAATGCCAAAATTGAGCCGACAGCTGGATACATGATCTGGAGCTCCAGGGAGAGGTCAGGCTGGAGATGACAAATGTGTAGGTCATTTGCTCAGAGGTAGTTCAAAGGCAGTATATGAGCTCGCTTAAGGAGAGAGTAGAGTGAGAAGGAAAGAGGCCTAGGACCAACTCTGAGGAACTCAGACGTGTCATTTAGGGCAGTGGTTCTGAAAACGTGCTCTGTGGAACCCTGGGGCATCCCCAAGACCCTCTCAAGGGCCTATGAGGTTAACACTATTTTCTTTCCTTTTCTGTTTTTGTTTTTGTTTCTGTTTTTTTTTTTTTTTTTTTTTAAGACAGGGTTTCACTCCCTCTGCCCGGACTGGAGTGCAGTGGTGCAATCTTGACTCACTGCAACCTCTGCCTCCCCAGGCTCAAGTGATCCGCCTACCTCAGTCTCCCGAGTAGCTGGGACCACAGGTGTGCAACACCACACACAACTAATTTTTGTATTTTTTTTTGTAGAGATAGGTTTTGCCATGTTGCCCAGGCTGTTCTTGAACTCCTGGGTTCAAGCCATCATCTTCTCACCTCAGCCTTCCAAAGTGCTGGGATTACAGGCATGAGCTACAGTGCCCAGCTAAAACTATTTTCATAATAGTGTAAGATATGATGTGTCTTTTTCATTGTGTTGACATTTGCACTGATGGTGCAAAAGCAATGGTGGGTAAAACAGCCTGTGCCTCAGCACAAATCAAAGCAGTGGTGCTAATCTGTGCTAGCAGTCATAGTACACTTCACTGCCATGTACCTGCATTAAAACATTTCCTGTTTACTTAGCAATGTTCTTTCAGCCAGTATGGGCCTGAAATAAAAAAGAAAAAGAAAAAAAAAAAAGGAATGTTCTTGATCAAATGGTAAAGATTATTAATTTCTACTAAACCTCAACCCTTGGGTACTTTTTTAAAAATATTCTGCTAGGCGCGGTGGCTCACGCCTGTAATCCCAGCACTTTAGGAGGTTGAGGAAAGTGGATCACCCGAGGTCCGGAGTTTGAGACCAGCCTGACCAACATGGAGAAACCTTATCTCTACTGAAAATACAAAATTAGCCAGGCATGGTGGCACATGCCTGTTATCACAACACTCAGGAGGCTGAGGCAGGAGAATTGCTTGGACCCAGGAGGCGGATGTTGTGGTGAGTCAAGATCACGCCATTGCACTCCAGCCTGGGCAGTAAGAGCAAAACTCCATCTCAAAAAAAAAAAAAAAATCTGACAGCTGGGAGCCGTGGCTCAAGTCTGTAATCCCAGCACTTTGGGAGGCTGAGGCAGGTGGCTCACCTGATGTCAGGAGTTCGGGACCAGCGTAGCCAGCATGGTGAAACCCCATGTTGTAAAAATACAAAAATTAGCTGGGTGTGGTGGCAGGCGCCTATAATCCCAGCTACTCAAGAGGCTGAGGCAGAAAATTGTTTGAACCCAAGAGGCGGAGGTTGCAGTGAGCCGAGATCGCACCACTGCACTCCAGCCTGGGCAACAGAGCAAGACTCTGTCTCAATAAATAAGTAAATAAATAAACAAATAAAATTAGCCAGGCATGGTGGCCTGTAACTGTAATCCCAGCTACTCAGGAGGCAAGGCTGGAGAATTGCTTGAACCCAGGAGGTAGAGATTGCAGTGAGCTTGTTTGAGCCCAGGAGGTGGAGATTGCAGTGAGCTGAGAGTGTACCATTGCACTCCAGCCTGGGTGACAAGAGGGGAACTCTAAAAAAAAAAATTCTGACAAAATAGAAGTACACATTAAGCATTTCTGCTGTATCCCAAGTACAATGATAGTCCCCAGGAAAAGCACTTTTGCAATGGTCTTTGTTTCAAGCAGAGCTAGCCTCTTTTTTCATGGAATATCATTTTGTTTTGTTCTGGGTTTTTTGTTATTTTGTTTTTGTTTTTGTTTCGTTTTGCTTTTTGAGGGTTTTTTGTTGTTTGTTTGTTTGTTTGAGACAGAGTTTCACTCTGTCACTCAGGATGGAGTGCAGTGGCACGATCTTGGCTCACTACACCCGTGACCTCCCATTCTCAAGTGATCCTCCTACCTGAGCCTCCCAAAGTGCTGGAATTACAGACTTGAGCCACTGCTCCCGCCTATCAGATTTTTTTTTTTTTTGAGATGGAGTTTCAGCCTCCAGAGTAGTTGAGACTACAGGCGCGCACCACTACACCTGGCTAATTTTGTTTATTTTTTATACAGACAGGGTCTCACTCTGTTGCCAGGCTGATCTTTAACTCCTGGGCTCAAGCGATCCTCCTGCCTCAGCCTCCCAAAGTGTTAAGATTACAGGTATGAGCCATGGCACTCAGCAAGGAGAATTATTTTTACTTGAAAGAATAACAAAGAGACAAACTATGATTATTCAGATTTGAGTGTCTGGCAGATAGTTTTCCAAAAATGAACAAAGTGAGCTTATTACTTCTAGGAAAACAACTGACAGTATTTGTTGTCAATAATAAAATTCAAGCTTTCAAGTGAAAAATTAGAATTTTGGAACACTTGTATCTGTCACTATGAACTTGAAAACTTCCCAATACTTTTTTTTTTTTTTTTTTTAAGATGGGGTTTCACCATATTGGTCAGGCTGATCGCGAACTACTGACCTCAGGTGATCCGCCCACCTCAGCCTCCCAAAGTGCTGGGATTACAGGCGTGAGCCACTGCGCCCGGGAATACTTAAAGACTTCTTTGATGAGATTGATAGTGATATAATGAATGTAACTTTAAAATTATTGTATAATGAAATGCATCAACATTTAGAAGCTATATATAATTCAGTGGACCTATATTCTCCAAATGACTAACGAACAATGTTACAAAATATCTTCAAAGTTCAAGATTAACCAATGGATTTTAATGTAATAGAATAGGAGGGTTTTTGTTTTTTGTTTTTTGTTTTTTTTTTAAATAGAGACAGGGTTTCACCATGTTGGGCAGGCTGGTCTTGAACTCCTGACCTCAGGTGATCCGCCCACCTCAGCCTCCCAACGTGCTGGGATTACAGGCATGAGCCACTGCGCCCGGCCAGAATAGGAGTTGATTGATACGATTTCAGATTCCATATACCTTTAAGAAACTATGTTTCCTCTTTTAGTATAGTGGTGAGTAAAAAAGAAAAGAAAGAAAAAACTATTTGTGTCAACTTCTGGTGTAGTGTCCAAGAAAAATATCCACAATTATCTGAAGACTAAAATATTTCTCACTTTTCCAACTTGGTGAGGCTAGATTTTCTTTATGTCATGGATTAAAGAGATATTTAGGAAATAATAGCATTGGCCAGGCACAGTGGCTCACACCTGTAATTGCAGCAATTTGGGAAGCCAAGGTGGGCAGATCACTTGAATCCAGGAGTACAACCAAAACAACATATTGAAACTGATTAGGCTGGGCGTGGTGGCTCACACCTGCAATCCTAGTACTTTAGGAGGCTGAAGTAGGTGGATCACTTGAGGTCAGGAGTTCCAGATCAGCCTGGCCAACATGGTGAAACCCTGTCTCTACTAAAAATACAAAAATTAGCCAGGTGTGGTGGTGCATACCTGTAATCCCAGCTACTCCGGAGGCTGAGGCAGGAGAATGACTTGAACCCGGGAGGCAGAGGTTGCAGTGAGCTGAGATCATGCCACTGCATTCCAGCCTGGGTGACAAATGCCATCTCAAAAAAAAAAAAAAGATTAATTGCAATAATTACAATAAGAGAATAAGATAAGAGAATCCAGTTTTGGGATTTTTTTTTTCTTTCTGAGACAGAATTTTGCTCTTGTTGCCCAGGCTGGAGTGCAATGGTGCGATCTCGGCTCACTGAGACCTCCCCCTCCTAGGTTCAAGCAATTCTCCTGCCTCAGCCTCCCAAGTAGCTGGTATTATTATAGGCACTACAGGCATGCACCACCAAGCCCGGCTAATTTTTTTGTATTTTTAGTAGAAATGGGGTTTCATGATGTTAGCCGGGATGGTTTTGAACTCCTGAACTCAGATGATCCATCTGCCTCGGCCTCCCAAAGTGCTGGGATTACAGGCATTAGCCACTGCACCTGGTGAGAATCCAGGTATTTTCTATTAAGCCAGTTATTAGAGATTTGTAAAAATGTAAAACATGCCAATTTCATCACTATTTCGGGGGGAAAATATAGTACTTTTTTCACCAAAATGTGTTAGTTATGTTAACACATAATGGTTTATTTTTGGTATTTTAAATTTAAATGGATTAATAAATATTGTTTCAATGTCTCAGGCTTTCTTTCTTTTTTTTCACATCAGATGGGTAATGTGCCACTGTCATAACAAGGTTTGAGGGAAGCACATCTCACACTGGCATGAAAACCCGATCATCCCACTTATGATCTACAAAAGGATCCTAGTTTTCATTTTGAATACAGTAAATACCAATAGTGATAACCACATAAACAAAAACTCTTAAAGACTTCAGTCATTTTTTGGAGTATAATGGAGTCCTGAGACTGAAAATTTTGAGAACCACTGATTTTTTTGCTTTGTTTTGTTTTTGAGACAGATTTTGGCTCTATTGCTCAGGCTGGAGTGCAGTGGAGTGCTCGGCTCGCTGCAACTTCTGCTTCCCGGACTCAAACCATCCTCCTACCTCAGCCTCTTGAGTTGCTGGGACTATAGGTATGCAGCACCACACCCAGATAATTTTTGTATTTTTAAATAGAGACGGCGTTTTGCCTTGCTGCCCAGGCTAGTCTCAAATTTGAGAATTGCTGATTTTAAAACAGCCATCCACTGGGCACAGTGGTTCACACCTGTAATCCCAGCACTTTGGGAGGCCGAGGCGAGCGGATCAACCTGAGGTCAGGAGTTCAAGACCACCCTGGCTAACACGGTGAAACCCCGTCTCTACTAAAAATACAAAAATTAGCCAGATGTGTTGGTGTATTCCTGTAGTCCCAGCTACTCGGGAGGCTGAGGCTAGAGAATCACTTGAACCTGGGAGGTGGAGGTTGCAGTGAGCCGAGATCATGCCACTGCATTCCAGCCCGGGCAACAGAGACTCCATCTCAAAAAACAAACAAACAAACAAAACCCATCCATTTGTTCTCAGTGATTTAGCATCTCCATGGACAAACAGCTGAAATAAGAAATCTCTCCTAACTTGTAAGTATCTTAAGGGACAAGGAAACATTACAACTCACAAACACACATAGTATTTCAGGTCTCTAGAGATGGACTCCATCAGTTCTAAAAAGGCTCCCACAGAAGCCTCCCATCAGAAAGCTCCCACCCTGTCCTCATTCCAAGCAATGGCTCAAACGATCCAGTGAAACTCAACATCTTACTTCATCAATGCCACCCTCTCTTCCCACCAGCACATTCTACCTTTGATTTCTCAAGCTGAGATTGGTCAGGGGCAAGGCCACAGGAAGGGAGGAGGAAGGGGGTAGATAGGGTCAGACCTGTTTCTAAAATGCCAGCACATTCAATTTGTCGGGTATTTTGCATGAATTTCCTCTTGAGTTCACAGGCTCCTAACTCAGCAGAATTAAAATGGGATGAAGTAATTAGAGCAGCAGCCTGTGAGGATGTTCTGGGCCTGGCATGCGTAGGGAATGTGGGGCAGGGGGAAAGAAAAAAGAGAAGAGAGACTTAAGGCAGAAGGTGAGGAAAGAGACGCATCCCAAGGGTCAGCTCCTTGGGAAAGACTCTCCCAGCTTCCCTAGGTCACTGGTCAGCAGCTTTCCACTCAGCTCTGCTTCCTGAGAACCTACTCCTGGTCTAGCCCTTCACAATCAGGCTCCAACCTCCTTTTCTAGTCCCCTTTTCAGGTACTTCCACCAGATGCCCCTGATCTCTACCCATGCTAAACTCATCACCCTATCCCTACACTATGGTACTTTCTGTCTTTGTATCTGCATTTATTACACTGTATTGAAATAATTGCTTATACTTTTTGTTGCTGTTGTTATGGAGTCTCGCTCTGTCTTGCCTAGGCTGGAGCGCAGTGTTGCGATCTCGGCTCACTGCAGCCTCCGCCTCCCGGGTTCAAACAATTCTCCTGTCTCAGCCTCGTGAGTAGCTGGGACTATAGGCATGTGCCACCATATCTGACTAATTTTGTATTTTTAGTAGAGACGAGGTTTTACCATGTTGGCCAGGCTGGTTTTGAACTCCTGACCTCAGGCCTCCCAAAGTGCTGGGATTACAGGCGTAAGCCACTGCGCCCAGCCTGCTTACATATTTAACTCTCCTGTGAAACGACTGGTTCCCAACCTCTGGATGTCATGCATGCATGGCATCCTCCTCCCTAAGCAAATCGCCACCTCATCATAAGACTTTCACCCTTTGGTTCCCAGACTGACTCCTACATTAGTTTAAACCCACAAGCTTTAAGTTAAAAGCAGGGTGATGCAGACTTGTGGGTGTGTCGTAGTTTGAGTTTAGGTGCTAATGCTATGTTGAGAGCATGCGTGTGACTATTTCAGGGGTATAATTTGAAGGGATTGGTTTGTGGATTATTTGTGCCTGGGCCATGGAAACTCTGAGAATCTGGCTAATTTTGATAAAAGCTGGTGACCACATTCAGTTATCCTGTAAAAGAGCCAGAGGCTCCTCTCTGGGGCAGCCTGTTGGTGTTTCACCAGCTTTTCCTGGTGGGTCCCTCTGTAGAATTGCTCTCCTTCTCCAACCAGATGGATGAACCCAGGTCTCTTGGGCCTGTAGACTCCTAGAGCATCAGACATCTCTGTGATGTCAGGAGGAGGAACTCTTGTCTAGAAAGGAGATTGCTGAATTCCAAGTCTCTCTCCCTTTGTTTATCTGTCTCTCTCTTCCTCTTTCTCTTTGTGGCACTAAGATTTATTAGAATGTGCCTTAATATAGGCACTAGGGCTTGCCTATGGTATTCTTGATGTATAAAGCCCAGATGTTCTTCTAATTTTTCCTCAGCAATGATATCAGGAAGTTGACAGCCAGATGGACGTTGTACACAGGCTCATCGTCTGTCTTCTTGACATGGCAAAGAGTCATGGCCAGACAGAGCCCCTTCTTCATCTGGAACTTGATTTCGGACTTCTCATCAACTTTGGCCACCATGTCTTCACTGTGCATCACCAGGGAAGGGAACCTCCCTTCCTTATTTAGGCCTGGGCCCAGGATTTGTGGGATCTGCCTGATCAGAGACCCTGAGGCCAAAAAGGCATCATACTTGTTGAGTGTCTTGCTCTTGTTGAATTTCTTCAGCACCTTGATGTCCATGTGCGAGACACCCACAGCCTTGGCCTCATCCCAGTGCTGCTGGTCCCCCAGGACACACGTGGAGAACCTCGGCCAGGGAGTAAACTTCAGATGACAGTGCCCA
Source organism: Cacajao melanocephalus (assembly GCA_963573385.1). Classification (NCBI taxonomy): domain Eukaryota; kingdom Metazoa; phylum Chordata; class Mammalia; order Primates; family Pitheciidae; genus Cacajao; species Cacajao melanocephalus. The sequence goes on from CAUYLG010067632.1 coordinate 59,025, forward strand.
AGAAGCGTTCATCCTTCTGAGGGTCACACTTCTTCCAGCTGATCTGTAGCTCCACTGTTTGCAAAAGCTACTGGCGCTTGCGCTTGTTCCTGTGCAGGACTTCCCGCACTGCCTCCTACAGGGTTTTGAGAGGCTGCTGCTCTTGGTGCCTTGCATAGGGGTAACAAGAAAAGAGCTAATCTTGCCTCTCTTGAGGCCTGGGGCTCTCCCATTTCCTCCCTTCTAGATCTGGGGAGGGTAGGGAGTGGCATGAGAGCCTGCATTTGTCATGTCTGGTAAATCCGCGTTCCCTGATTAAGGTCCACTTTATTTTATTTATTTATTTGTTTTAATTTTTTTCTTTTAAAAGATGGGGTTTCACCCTGATGGCCAGGCTGGTCTTGAACTCCTGACCTCAGGTGATCCACCCACCTCGGCCTCCCAAAGTGCTAGGATTACAGGCGTGAGCCACCGCGTCTGGCCATTATTTATTTATTTTTGAGACTGAGTTTCACTCTTGTTGCCTAGGCTGGACTGCAATGGCGCAATCTTGGCTCACCACAATCTCTGCCTCCCCGGTTCAAGTGATTCTCCTGCCTTAGCCTCCCGAGTAGCTGGGATTACAGGCATGCACCACCACACCCAGCTAATTTTTTTTTGTATTTTTAGTAGAGACGGGGTTTTTCCATGTTGATCAGGCTGGTCTCGAACTCTTAACCTCAGGTCATCTGCCTGCCTTGGCCTCCCAAAGTGTTGGGATTACAGGCATGAGCCACCGCGCCTGGCCAGGTCCACTTTATTAAATGAGAAAAGGTCACTCTAGCCTCACTTTGTTTTTTTTGTTGTTGTTGTGTTGTGTTTTGTTTTGAGACGGAGTCTCACTCTGCTTTCTAGGCTATTGTGCAGTGGCGTCATTTCAGCTCACTGCAAACTCTGTCTCCTGGGTTCAAGTGATTCTCCTGCCTCCGCCTCCCAAGTAGCTGGGACCACAGGCATGTGTCACCATCTCGGCTGATTTTTTTGTAGTTTTAGTAGAGTCAGGGTTTTACCATATTGGCCAGGCTAGTCTTGAACTCCTGACCTCAGGTGATCCACCCGCCTCGGCCTCCCAATGTGTTGGGATTATAGGCATGAGCCACCATGCCCTGCCTTAGTCCCACTTTTGGAATGAGAAAATGAATCTTTTTTTTTTTTTTTTGAGACAGAGTCTCACACTGTTGCTGGGCTGGAGTGCGGTGGCACGATCTCAGCTCACTGCAACCTCCGTTTCCCAGGTTCAAGCAATTATGCCACAGCCTCCAGAGTAGCTGGGATTACAGCTGCCTGCCACCACACCTGGCTAATTTTTTGTATTTTTAGTAGAGACGGGGGTTTCACTATGTTGACCAGGCTGGTCTGGAACACCTGACCTCAAGCGATCCACCCACCATGGCCTCCCAAGTGCTAGGATTACAGGCATGAGCTACTGCGACTGGCCAGAGGAAATGAATCTTTAACCAGTAACACCACCCAACACACACACACACTTTTTATGATATGACAAAAGATTGCTTAATTTTCATTTTGGCAAGCAAGGAAATAAACAAACAAATCAATGGTGACTACCATCTACTATCAACATGTTTTGAGGAAAGAATGTACATAGGAATATGACTTCAAACTAAAGAGTATTCTTATGGTATTCTTAAAGTATTCTTATATTGAATACATTTAATTTTATTTAAAGACTCACTACATTGTCTCTTGCTTTTTCTCATTTCATCATGATAGTGAAATGGACCAGTGAATGCCCTAGCGTGGAGTCTGGGAAGAACATAATTAGCCCGTGATCTCCTTTAGGCAGGAAGTGGTATTTGTTCATTCGTGTATTTGCAGGACCTAACAAAGCCTGGCTCGTAGTGCTCACTACATCTTTGTGGAAGAAAGGAAGAGAAGAAGGGAGGAAGGAAGTCCTCATTGGAGGACCAGGATAGAAGACAGCTCTTAAGCCCCCATTGTACTTGGGACCCTGGAACAACTGCCTCCTCCAAATTCTACTCTGTGACCTCTGTTTTTTTGGTTGAGGGGGCGGACAGAGTTTCGCTCTTATTGCCCAGGCTGGAGTGCAATGGTGTGATCTTGGCTCACTGCAACTTCTGCTTTCCAGATTCAAGCAATTCTCCAGCCTCAACCTCCTAAGTAGC